>JAPKLX010003592.1:0-10900 GCA_026898415.1 Leonotis leonurus | reverse complement strand
CGTCAAGTAAAACTGAAAAAGTTAGTATTTGGTGTATTCCCCCCCCCCATACACAAAACCTTGCTCTTCCGGGACCAACAAGTGGTATCAGAGCAGTGGTTAAAACTGACCATTGTTTTGTTTCACAAGGTTAAAACTTGCGTGGTCTACTTGAATAGATCTAGAAAAACCTTTTTTTTTATTCACGTGCATTCTTTTTGTTATGGAGTCATCTGTTATCAGGGCTTGCAAGGAATTCTCTATTCAATGATATAGAGAATGGAGCTTCAGGATCAAGATGTGCCTTAAAGCCCATCATTGCTTAATGTGGAAAGTAATTGAGGAAGGGTCATTGGCAATTACAGAAAAAACAACTCGTATCACTGAAACAGGAGTACACAAAGAAGAAATACTTAAAGATCCCAGAAAATATACCTCTGAAGAAAGGAGAGAAGCAAATCTTGATGATTTTGCCAAAGGAATCATCTCCAGCACGGTCAAAGGCATACATCTGGCCAAAATCCAAGATTTGGATACTGCAAAAGAGATGTGGGAAGCCTTAAGAGACCTAGCCCTAGGATCTGAAGTTATGATCGAGAACAAGTTGTCTCTAGCCTGCAACAAATATGACGAATTTAAAATGAAACCAGGCGAAACAATAGAACAGATGAAGATGAGATTCACTGGAATTCTCCTTGAGATATCTGCGTTCAAAAAGAACAAATATACTCAAAGGGAGAAGAACATGAAAGTTCTTAGAGCTCTTCCACCAAGCTGGGAGATCTATGCAGCAATGCAACCTCTAAGAGCAGACTTCAATGATTTGTCCACTGAAGCCCTATTTGATCATCTTGAAGGTCATGAGTGTGACATCCAAAGAATTCGAGGACCAGACCATCTGTCCAAAAAGGCAGAAAGCAGCTCGAAGAAGGACAAAGAGGTAGCCTTCAAAGCGAAGAGCAAACCAGATGATCCTTCTGAGCCTACCACTTCAGATGAAGAGAAAGGCTATGACAAACTCTTAAAGGAGTTCGCAATGATTGCTAAGAGAATGGACAAGATGGAAACCAGATCGAAGAAATATAGACGCTTCTACAAAGATAACAAGAGAAACTTCAACAAGAAGTATGACAATGATCAATCTGATGACAAGGATGAGTCCAAGAAGCAATTTTCTAAAACAACAAAGACCTCTAGCTCTACAGATTACACTTGCTTTGAATGTGGCAGAACAGGTCACTTTAAAACAGATTGTCCTAATCTGTCCAGAAGTCAAAGGGAAGAACTAAGAGCTAAAAGAGATCGAAAGCTTAAATATGAGCGCAAAGCAATGATAGCTGAACAGAACTCAAGCAGCTCGAGTCATTTCTCAGATAGCACATCAGAAAATGATGAAGCTTTCATTGCTGACGATGAAGAAAGCTGGAATGAATGCTATGTGGGATTGGACAACGGGCTAGATGAAGTTGAGGTAAATTCTTGTTACTCAAATTCCTCAGATAATGATAATGATCTTGAACAGGAAAGTGAAGATCAAGCAGAATACTCGTGGGATGAAATAGATGAGATGTTCAAAAGCTACTCAAGTATCAAGAGGCTATTTAAAGAAGTTGTTGAAGAGAATGACAGATTGAAGAAAGTTGAGCAGATCTTAAGCACAGCGAATACACAAGTTGTTGCTAAAATAAACGATCTGGAAGAACAGATCAATAGCAAAGACAGTGAGATTCACACACTTAACTCAAAAGTTAAGGATCTGGTTACCAGAAACAATGTTGCTGAGGAAAAGATCAAGAAAGGAAAGGAAATGATTTACAAGAGTGATGAGCGTGCCAAGTTGCTAATCAATATGCAACAAAAGGGCACATCTGGATTAGGATATCCAGGTCACTCAGAAAAGTCTTCTGGAACTATAAATTTCATACCAAAAAGGAAGCAAATACCAGATCAAGTGAAAGACTTGAAGAACAAGAAGAGTTATCCTCAAAAGATGATAATTAAAGATGCAAAGAACAGACAGTATCATCAAACAAAGGGACAACCAGCTCACTACACAGAAACAGAGCACATCCAAAGAGAAAATGTCAACAGGACAAAAATTGTCAACAGAACAGCACATGCTAAGAAAAGGTTGAAGAAGGATGAAATAGAGAGATATCATCCATCTAAAATTCACTCCGTATCTAAAGTAAATAATGAGGGAAACATCATTACTTGCTATATTGTTGTTCCCAACCCTAAAATGTTCTGGATTCGAAAAGGATTGTTTGCTAATAATCAAGCACCCAAACATTGAAAGGGTAGCTAAGTGTGATTAATTGCAGGATCAAAGAACTGCAAGAAGGAGTAAGATAGCAAGAGGAACTATCTGGATTATAGATAGTGGTTGTTCAAAGCACATGACATGTGACAAGAATCTACTATCAGATTACATAGAGAAACCAGGCCCACAGGTTACTTTTGGATGTAATTCAAAAGGATATACCAGAGGGTATGGAAACATTACAGTTGGCAAGACCACAATTACAAATGTGTCATATGTTGAGGGTCTTAGTCACAATTTGTTTTCTGTAAGTCAGTTTGGTGCTAATGGCAATCAGATTGTTTTTTATACTAACAACTGTCTGGTGAAGAACAAGGAAGGAGATGAAATACTCCTTACCGGTAAATTGCAGTATAGATTATATATTGTCCAGTGGACAAATCAGATCGAGACCTGCTTAGTCACTAAGACTGTATCAGAAACAAGCTAGTTATGGCATAAGAGATTAAGTCATCTTAATTTCAAATCAATCAATAGGATTGCCAAGGAAAGGTTAGTGGAAGGACTACCAGATCAAGTGTATGATAAAGATCACATATGTGATGCTTGTCAAGCTGGGAAGCAAACCAGATCATCCTTTGCAAGCAAGAAAGCTCACTCAACAACAAGGATACTAGAGATGTTACACCTTGATCTGTTTGGACCAGTCAAACCACTAAGTATCAATGGGAGAAAGTACACATTGGTAATCATAGATGATTACTCAAGATTCACTTGGGTCATCTTTCTGCTGAAGAAGAAAGAAACTCTAAACAAGCTTCCTCACTTTCTACACAAGATCACTAAACAGAAAGAGATGAGTATAACCTCTATCAGAACAGATCGAGGAACAGAATTTCTCAACCAGAAGATTGAAGCATATTGTGACAAGATGGGAATCACTCATCAAACATCTGCTGCTCGAACTCCCCAACAGAATGGAGTTGTTGAAAGGAGAAACAGATCCTTAAAAGAAGCAGCTCGCACAATGCTTAATGCAACCAACCTACCAAAGAAATTCTGGGCAGAAGCTATATACACTGCCTGTTATACTCAAAACAGATCATCCATCACAATGAGACATGGAAAAACACCATATGAGATTTGGAACAGCAGAAAGCCTAAGATTTCTTATTTTAGAACCTTTGGCTGTTTATGTTACATACACAATAATGGGAAATCACAGTTGAAAACTTTTGATAGCAAGACTGACCCTGGAATATTCTTAGGATATTCTGATGTCAGTAAAGCTTATCGAGTTTACAATAAGAATTCTCATATTGTGGAAGTAACACCTCATGTTGTTTTTGATGAGTCTATTATTGAGTACAGATCACTAAATGAAAAGCAGACAGAGCAAACAGAAAATCAGGCCACAACCAGAAGGATGAATAATCTACTACTGGAAGATATTCTTATCTGGAATTCAAAGAGTGAAGATGAAGAAACTATCACTCCACCTGTTGCTGAAGAAATCATACAGCAAGGGGGAATATCACTGTACAATCTGGATGAGAACAGATCATCAACAGAAAACAATGGAACAACTAGTACAAGTGATGATCAACATCCAGAAGAAAGTCCAGATGAGAGTCCATTTCAGGCTATATCAACAACACACCCTGAATTTGATGAACCAACAGATCAACCTGATCCTGAGTTATCTGATGAAGAAATGACCAGGAGAAGAAGATGGATACAAGACCATCCACCAGAACAGATCATTGGGAACCCATCAGATCGTGTGAAGACTAGAAGAATGCATGGAGAAAGTGCATTGTTGAGTTGTTATCTCTCTCGCATGGAGCCATCTGATGCTTATGAAGCACTCCAAGATGCAGATTGGATAATAGCAATGCAAGAAGAACTCAATGAGTTCAAAAGAAATGAAGTCTGGTATCTCGTGGACAGACCCAAACACCAAGGAGTAATAGGTGTAAAATGGGTGTTCAAAAACAAACGAGATGAGAATGGTGAAGTAGTCAGAAACAAAGCCAGATTGGTAGCTAAAGGCTATAATCAACAAGAAGGCATTGATTTTGATGAAACATTCGCACCAGTAGCCAGATTAGAAGCCATAAGGCTATTTCTAGCATATGCTGCTCACAAACGGTTCAAGGTATACCAGATGGATGTCAAAAGTGCCTTCCTCAATGGTATCCTTAAAGAAGAAGTATATGTGGAACAGCCACCTGGATTTGAAGAGGCTGATCCAGATCAGAAAGTATACAGACTGGCTAAGGCAGTTTATGGTCTAAAACAAACCCCTAGAGCTTGGTATGAGACCTTATCAACATTTCTACTAGAATCTGGATTCAGAAGAGAATCTGTTGATAAGACCTTGTTTATTATCAAAGTCAAAGAAAACATTCTCTTAGTCCAGATCTATGTAGATGATATCATCTTTGGATCTCAATCTACCTATCTGTGTGACAAATTTGCTGAACTTATGAAAAATAAGTATCAAATGTCCATGATGGGAGAAATGAGTTTCTTCTTAGGTTTGCAGGTCAAGCAGCTACCATATGGTATCTTTATTAATCAGACAAAATACATCAATGATCTGCTGGTTAAGTTTGGATTAAAAGACAGTAATCCAGTGAAAATCCCAATGCAGACCAATGGAAAGATTGATCCAGATCCCGAAGGAAAACCAGCTAATATTACACAATATAGAGGGATCATAGGATCACTACTCTACCTAACTGCAAGTCGACCTGACATTACTTTTACAGTAGGAGTATGTGCTAGATATCAAGCAAATCCCAAAGAGTCTCACATGGAAGCAGCTAAGAAGATACTAAGATATCTTAAGGGAACAGCCCATATAGGATTATGGTATCCATGTGAAGACAATTTTGAGCTAACTAGATACACTGACTCAGACTACGCTGGATGTAAACTGGACAGAAAGTCAACATCTGGTACATGTCAGTTTCTAGGAAATAAACTGATTTCTTGGTTCTCAAAGAAACAGACATCGGTTGCCACTTCAACTATAGAAGCAGAATATATGGCAGCTGGAAGTTGTTGTGCACAAATACTGTGGCTCAGACAACAACTTAAAGACTATGAGATTGATGTCAAGGAAATACCAATTTTCTGTGACAGCTCAAGTGCTATAGCAATCACATAGAACCCAGTGTTGCACACCAGATGCAAACATGTTGATGTGAGACATCACTTCATAAGAGACCATGTTGAAAGAAAACATGTACAGATCGAGAAAATACACACTGAAGTTCAGAGAGCAGATATTCTCACTAAGGCATTACCAGAAGAAAGATTTAAGATGCTTTGTGGAAAACTAGGACTCTTAAATCTTGAAAATAGGACCAGATTGACATAAACCAGATCAATCTCAATATTCCAGCATGGAATCAAAACCAGATCATCATGGTCCAGATTGATAAAATCTAACAGGGACTTGATACCAGATCACCAAGTCTTTGTCAATACAGATTGAGCAAATCCCAACTGGGAATTATTGAAGAAATCAACCAGATCAATAGTTCTCACCATAAAAGAGATTGACCTTAACCAGATTACCTAATGCCACGTGGATATTGAATTAATATTTTCATTAATTATTCCATTACTTGGTTAAGGGGGAAAGGTCAACTATATACGGCGACTAATTATCTATACTCTGTCATTAGATATCAAAATCTTTTATTTTTGATGATTACATACAGTAATTGGGAGACGTGATCGAGAAAATATCTACCAAATCAAGAAAAAGAGAGATAAAAGAATGCAACAAAGATAAACGCGCCATATCACAACCGTTCGATTATAGCGCGTGCATCACACGATAAAGAGAGGCGGCTATGGGTTGAAAACCTAGTACATGGAAAGGCGGGAAAGCTGAAAAAGGGAAGGATTTCTGTATATTTTATTACTTTTCTTATCTTTTCTTTCGCGTATATAGATTGATAAGGCGTTTCATGTATCACTCATACTTACATATTTCTCGAAACACTTAGAAAATTTTCTGCCTTCCAAAATTCTCTCTTGCTTCATACATCTCTCGTTCTTTAGCAAAAATGGCTCCCAAATCATCTGTTTTTCTCGAGCAAGCAAACTTTCTGAAACCTTACATACACCAAGACCTTTTTGCGGTTCTTGACACCTTCGGGTTTCATAAACTAGAAAAGGCATTCGACCTTGTCCGCCAGTGCAAAGGTTTCTTACTTAGTTTTGTCTAAAATTTACTTCGTATACGTATGTCAAACTGGTTTTTTACTCTGTTTACATTTTTTTGTGCTCGTATTCTCTGTAAATGTCAATTGTTAGAACTGCATAAAGTGCTTTTTGTGACACTCATACTTCACTGATGGAAGGATAGTGGTCACATACGTACTACTGTGTTTTATGTAGGTTTCTGCAATATTATCACTTCACACCCTGTGCACTTCCTACCCAAGGATGTTGCTGCCTTCTACCTCTCATGGCAGGGAGAGAGAGGTGAAGATGAGGCCACCATCAGGGTGAGCAAAGGAAACACAATTAGCAATACCTCCTACAATGTTATCAACATCATCAACGCTGCTTATAAAGTGAAGGATGAAGGTTTAGCACTTGGAGAAATTACTGCAGAACAGCTGCAAGAAGCTGTGGAGATGGTGATGATTATCCCCATCCAATACACAAACAGGATGTTTGTCCGTGCCCTTCTTGCGCCAGAATTCAGAATCCTATTTGAATTCGTACAGCGAATCTTCCTTAACCACAATGGATCCTACGACCAGGTCACTCCTGAAAAGTTCAGGATCTTAGCAGCAGTAGTGCTTAACCTGCCAGTCAACTGGAGCAGGATTTTATACGATCTCTTGGCAAAGGAGGCCAAGATGATTTTATTTGTGAAAGGCAGCTCCCCTGGCATTGAAGTTAAACGGAGCACACTTCGTCATTCTACAAAAATAAGCTTTATGCTTGCATCCTTCTTCCCTCAACATCAGTGGGATACAACAGTTGAATTCAATACAAGGCAGCACTTTCCCAAGGACCAGCATCAGATAGAAATGTCGATGGGCATTTCAGCAAATCTGCTTGCCAGAGTTAAAGACTCTGTAGTCTTTAATGCTCTGATGGAGATGGGGAACTCAAATCCCATCTGGATTCCTCCATCTGGTCCAGCAGATCAATCCACCAAATCTAAAGTCACAAAGAAGAAGCCAACTGAGAGAACCCCCTCCAAGAGAGTGACCAGGAGGGCCAGTTCTATCGAAACAGATACTTCTACCGCAGCTCAGCAGCCCAAACCAAAATGCAGACGGCTTCACAAACTGTCCGCCGAGATACAGACTGAAGCACCTGCTGCTGCAGAAGCTGTCATCTCTCCACAAGAGGTTGAGGAGGAAGAAGTTGTGCTGGTTGGTCAACCAGAAGATGTAGAACCCCTTTCATCAGTTCACCCAGACCAGTCCAAGGACTTCTCCCCAGCTCATACCGTAAGCTCATCCTCTGCTGAGCCTCTAGAACAGATCAATGAGGAAGATGAAGAAGAAATTGAATCTTCAGATGAAGATGTGGAGAAGAACATAGCACAATCTGTAGTCAAAATGATTGAAGCAGAAGCAAACAGAGCTGTCCTCAGCATATTTCCTGGCATCCAACTCACACCAGAGAGCTACGATGCAGCTAAAAGAGTCAAATTGCTGCTGTTGATCAAAGATAAAGAATTCTATGTCTTAGATGCACTGCTGAAAATCAGATCGATCGACCAGCTCAAGGCAGAGGAGGCCACATTGTTGAATATTTTTGAAGTATCATCTGTTGCTGAACTAAGAGAAAGCTACACACAGTCCATACTTGCAATCGCTCAGCTAGAAGCTCAGAAGCTACAGGTTAATCTGAGAGAAATATATGAGAAGGCTGGAAAGCTAGACTTTTATGGCAGTGTGGTTGATGAAGAAGAAGTTGAGACTGCCCCATCTGATGCTCACCAACCGGGTGCAGCAATAGCAGAAACTGAACCAGACCAGATCATGGCTGATACTGGTGTGCAGATCACGACCCCACCTGCACCAACTGAGGGGGAACCAGCAGAGGAAGAACTACTTGGACAGAATGTCGGAGGTGAGCTTACCAACGACATCTTCACTCCTGCTGTTGCAGCTGCACTGAACGTACATGTGCAGACATACACCTTGGAAGATATATTGATGGACCAGCATCAATCCCTATCTCATACTCAAATTAAAGATCTCATTTCCAAGAAGGTGGATCAGTACATGTATGGCACACTGACCACTGTCCAAGATGAAGCCACCCGCATACTCACAGAGTTCAATGACCACCTGAAATCTCACGTTGATCAGGTCGACTCTGATCTGAGGCGAATATGCTGGGTGAAGATTGACGAACTGAGCAAGAAAATGGACGATGATCGAGCTATTGCTGAAGAACGCAAAGAACAGATTGATCAGAGTCTGTTTTCTACAGAACTCAAAGTGAAGGAGATGTACAAGATCATCACAGCCTTCGCTGAAAAAGAGAAAGATATGGTGCATGACATAGTGAAGGCACAGACTGATGGGATAGCAGCTGATGTTGTAAAGGAAACCATCTCCCATATGAAGGCTATGTTCAGGGAGTTTGAGGTCCATGGAAAGAATTTTGTTGAAAGAAAGCTCAGCGAACTGCGATATCCCACAAAGACAATGTTCAACACTTACTTCAACGACTTTGGGATAGTCCAGGCAGATATTGAGCACCATACAACAGAACTCGCCAACATCTCCAAAACCTTCCAAAAGCAGATTGATGATTCAAATCTAAACATCACTTCACTGCTCACTCAGAAAGTGGAGACTGATAAAGAAATGGCAACAATGAAAGAAGAGATCACTTCCCTTCGAGCCCTTGTCAGTATGTTTATTGCTGATGTCGAAAAGGGGGAGGGGATTGGGAAGAAAACAAAGTCATCTGCTGCGCAAGAGAAGAAGAAAGAACAAGAAGCTAAAAAGAAAGGAAAAGCTCCAACAGGATCTGGATCTGGTGCTTCAACCACAAAGAAACCAGCTCCTGTCATACCAGATCGACCCAGCCCTGCCAGCTCTCCTTCATTCCAAGCACAGAAGACCTTCACACCAAGCAGATCAAGCCTGTCCCAACAACCCAAGAAGAAGAAAAGAGTAGGATCCAGCTGGTTCTCATCTGCTCCCATACGCAAATCATTGACCAAACAGTGAGAGACCAACTGGGTCCCAGATCACTTGAAGGAAGGCTTTGAAGGACTAAAATATGGATTCATTATGTGTCGCTATTTCCTCAAGGAACCTCTTTACTGTGAGGGGTCACCAAATGAAGCCTTCAATCTATATCTTGATCAAAACGATGCAAGAAATCTGGTGGAGGAGATCAGAGCAGCAGCAGCTAAAGCCCAAATCACAATAACTGCTCCAGAAAGGGAATTCAGAACCTGTCCCACCATCCCTGGGACAGATCTTCCTGACAAGACCTTTCTGCTAAACTTCATAAATCAACTAGCAGAGAATAGAGGATACAAGGTGGATGCTGAAGACCCTGATTACATAAGGGTAAGAGAAGGAGTATACGAGAGCGTCCAGCTTATCTCAGCCGAGACCAGAGCAAAATTAAAGAGACAACAAGAGGAGAAAAGAAAAAGCAGATAGACTTATTTCCCATATCTTTATGATCTGTTTTTCTTAAGTTGTTGTTTTGATCAATCTGTGAACCTCTTGTTTCTAATATATGAAGTTACTTTTCTTGAGTTTCTGATGACAACATTTTATTGTCCAGAACACATATGAAAATATCCTAAAAACGTTATAAACTTAATAACGTACTAAAATCAATCTGGATATCAGACCAGATCGCTCATTATAACCTGATAGGATATCTTTTGTAAAGTGTGGTTTCGACATCATCAACAAGGGGGAAATAGTTGGGAACCCTAAATAGGTTTAGTGTTGATGATGGTATCTCGAAACACACTTAGCTAGTTTTTAAGCATAATCTGTTCTTCATGTAAAAACCAGATCACTATAGATAAGGTGAATCCTGTTATGGAACAGATTAGGAGATGACTTAAAATGTAATGGAGATGTTCCTATAGAAGTCAATCTCAAACTAGAATAGGATGAAAATCAAAGCTTTATGCCAAAGAAGAAATGATCTGCTGTAACAGACAGCGACCAGATCGATGCCTACAGCGATAAACCAGAACGATTAAGTCATCAATCCATCAGCTGACATCATCCTACACATCATATACACTTGCCACGCCAAGATCAAAATCCATCCAACAGGGTTTGGAAAGAAGATCTTCGCCTAAACATATAAGGAAAGAGACCGTTAGCAATCTGATTTCCATAAATCAAAGATTGAGTCAACCTTTCCTATATGGTAATAACAGATATGATGGAAACCATTGATTGGCAATATACCATCTATCTCACGCCAATCAACAACGGCTAGAATTTCAAATTCAAAGCCTATATAGTTGAAGACAAAATCTGGAAATAAAGGAGAACACGCGTAAGCTATACTACTATTATTTCTTCCAAAGTATTCTGCACTCCAGACTTAGAGCTTCAACATCCTGTGATTCTACATCACACCAACCACCTCGATTCAAGTCTGTCTTGTCGA
>JAPKLX010003759.1:0-10665 GCA_026898415.1 Leonotis leonurus | reverse complement strand
AATATCTAAGGATCAAAAAGAGCATCTGTTCAAACAACAGCGAGATGCTTTTACTATGTTATGATGGACTGCCGACATACCTACAAGAATTTCAAATATCTCTGTACGGTGAATCATTCTCAGTATGGCAATACATTGGGAAATCGCGTGATAGGTGGTAACAACTCTCATTTGGCCGCGCGTGCATCAACAACTCTGACATGAATTTAATGCCGCCATTAATGCGTTGAAAATAGAGGTCATCGTCTCCAACGGATAGTTTATTCATTGAGGCTATAAATACCACCTTCACTTCCAGAAAGAAGTACGAGAATTCAAGCTATAGTCCTGCAATTACTTTGCTCAAAAATCTTCAAGCTCTCAACGCTCTAAACACATCCAACCTTCAAGAATTCTCTGTTGTGTTTATTATTTTGAAGATTTACTTTCTGGATATTTGTTTTTTATCAAAACCCAAAGTTAGGATCTAGTTTTGATCCAGTTGTATTCCTAGATTGTAGTTTTCAATCTTAGGAAGAAGAAGTGTAATCACAAGTATTTATCTAGTTTTGATAAAGCTTGTGGCTCGTACTCAACGAGTAAAAAGAAAGGAGACATTAGTCGATTTCGATCTAGCTTTGATCGAGTCGTGGACGTAGGGAAGTTTATCCCGAACCACGTTAACTCTTGCGTTCTTTACTTTCTGTTTTACTTCATATTCATCTTCTTCAAAATTGCATTAAACTTGTTTATCTCTAATATATTGATTAAGAAAACGTTTACAATAAAAGAGCATTAACCACCGAATTCCGCACACATCATTAATCAAGATTAACTTATTCAAGTTTCTCTTATTAATTGTTACTTTACACTTAAGGTATACTTGAGCTAAGTTGACTCTTCTTGACACGAAGAATCTTCTTGCTAATCCAAGCTTTCTTATATTCTAAGATTTCTTAAACCTTATTTATTAAAGACAAAAACAAGAAAACCTAAAAAGTTGGAATTGGTGTATTTCCCCCCCCCCCCATACACCAAACTAGCTCTTTCGGGACCAACAAGTGGTATCAGAGCAGTGGTTCATTTTGACCATTGTATCTGTTAACACAGGAGGCTTACTCTGTGTGGTCATCTTGAATGGATCATTGAAAAACGTTTTCACAGCATTAAGCATTTGCATCTATCTAATATCTACCTTGAGTCATGGAAGGACAGATGGTACGTGCATGTGAAGATTTCTCCATATCAGGCTATGATGACTGGAGCTTTAGAATTGAAATGTGTTTGAGGGCTCAACACATTAAAATGTGGCAAGTTATAACAGATGGTCCCATCAAAATCATGCACAAGATAAGTGCAGAAATTAAAGATGGAACAGGGCCAACTCCAACAGTCACATTAGTGGAGAAGGAAAAAAGTATAGACGATTACTCACCTGAGGAAAGAAAGGAGGCTGGACTCGAAAACTATGCCAATGGCTTGATATCAAGCACTGTTCGTGGTATATACTTGGCCAAAATCAGACATCTCAAAACAGCTAAAGAGATGTGGGATGTGCTAAAGGAAATAAGTCTTGGATTGGGAGTCATCCAAGAAAACAAGCTGTCTATCGCCTGCAACAAATTTGAAGAATTCAAAATGAAGCAAGGTGAAACCATTTCTCAAATGAAGAACAGGTTCACTGAAGTTCTCATCGATATTGCAGCAATAGACAAGAACAAATACTCCCAGCGAGAGAAAAACTTGAAGATCATTCGTGCTCTACCTGCTAGTTGGGAAATCTACTCCGCCATGCATCTCATGATGCCAGAGTTCAATTCTTTAACCACAGATTCTCTTTTTGACCTACTAACTGGAAATGAATACGAAATTAATCGTATTCATGGATCTACTAACCCCTCGTCTAGCAAACCATCTGTTGCAGGTAACAAAGATAAAGAAACAGCTTTTAAGGCAAAGCTAAAAGAAAAGGAGATAGTAAATAAATCTCAACCTGTTGTCATAGTAAAACACTCATCAACATCAGAAGATGAGGACTATCCCTCAAAGAACTATTTTGAGGAATACTCTCTTATGGCTCAAAGATTTCAACGAATGGAAATGAGAGCAAACAAGTACAAACGTCTATACAAGGACAATAATCGAAGCTTCAAAGGAAGAGATCGATCTGGTGATCGACCCGATAGGAAGAATGAGGTAAAACCAACTTCCTATGTTAAAGCTGACCTGTCCGAATACTCTTGTTTTAAGTGTGGCAGGAAATGACATTTCAAGACGGACTGTCCAGACATTACTCAGGGTGAGAGAGAAGAGTTAAGAAGCAAACGCGATCAAAAGCTCAAGGAGCAACGCAAGGCAATGATCGCTGAAGAACAATCTGCTCCCAAACACTTCTCCGACAGCTCGACCGTAAATGACGAAGCATTTGTGGCAAACGAACTTGACCTTGAATGGGATGAATGTCTCATGGGTCATGACAATGGACTCAACAACAATGAGGTAGTAAATAATTGTTCTTCTTCTATTTCTAACTCACCTAAGTATGATTCGGGTGACAACGAGGAGATAGATGAAGAAGAAGAAGACGATCTCTCCATTGAAGATTTCAACAAACTTATGGAAGATCATGCAAGGTTGAACAAGATGTTCAAACATGCCATTAAAGAAAATGGAAGAATGGCAACCACCATTCAAGAAATGATGAATGTGAGTGCTTCATTCAATGAGAGAGAAAAGGCAATGCTTCTACAAATAAAAGACAAGAGTGAAGAAGTCTACGCTCTTAATGCCAAAATCTCAGAGTTGATTGGAAGAGAATTATCGGCCAACAACAAGGCAGAGAACTTGGGTACAATGCTTAATTATTACATCCACAAAAAGTCAGACAGAGTTCATCTCATCAACGATATGCAAAGGAGGTCGTCAGATCATGGAGGACTTGGATTTAATGGAGTTGACAAAGGTCCACCTAAAGGAAATTTTGTCAAGGAAAAGGGTAAAGACAAGGTAGTAAATCTCAACAATATTGCAAAACAGCCACAAGCAATTTTGATCAAGGATCAAGGACAGCAACAACAAAGGTTCACTACACAAGGAATTGGTTTTCAACAAAGAAAACCACCTGCTCAAGGGTTCAATCGACCTGCTCACAAGGTCAACTATCAGCGAGCTCCTCCGCACGTTAACCAGAGAAAACAACCTGTCAACCATATACCATCTGCTGCTAGGAAACAAGTGCCCAATCATCCACCTGCCAAGAAGAAAGTAGTGTACATCGACTTTAGTGGGAGACAAATCAGACCGTCACAGAATGTCACTATAATTAGACAAATTTGGGTTCCAAAGGGAACATTGTCTACTAACAAAGCACCCCCAATCAGTGGGGTAGCTAAATAATTTTTCATTGCAGGATAGGAGATCGATGAGAAGAACACGCACAGCTCGGGGAGCAGTATGGATACTTGATAGCGGATGCTCTAAACATATGACGTACTGTAAAGAATTATTAATCAACTACAAGGAGTGCATCGGACCAACTGTTACCTTTGGAGGAGATTCAAAGGGTCATACAAAAGGTTATGGTGATCTCCAAGTTGGTAACACTACTATTCTTAATGTTTCATATGTTGAGGGACTAAATCATAATCTATTTTCTATTAGTCAGTTTTGTGCTAATAATAAGAAAGTAGAATTTACTGCTAACAAGTGTCTAGTCAAGAATTTGGAAGGAGAAGAGATTCTTCTTATCGGGGTTTTGCAGGACAGGTTATATATTGTGCAATGGGACGAACAGATTGAAACATGCCTTGTAACAAAGTCAAATGCAGAAAACAGCTGGTTATGGCATAAACGACTAAGTCACTTAAACTTCAAGTCCATCAACAAGCTGGTGAAAAACAACCTGGTTGAAGGTCTACCTGCTCAAGTCTATGATAAAGATCATGTGTGTGAAGCTTGCCAAGCAGGAAAACAAACAAGAGCTTCATTTCCAACAAAGGCAGCCCCACCTCAAGAAATCTAGAGCTTCTTCACCTTGACCTTTTTGGACCTGTATCTCCATTAAGTGTAAACGGTAGAAAATATACTCTCGTAGTTATAGATGATTTCTCTAGATTTACATGGGTTATTTTCATGTACAAGAAAAAGGAGACTTTGGAAAAGCTGCCTGACCTGCTGAACAGATTATCAAATCAGAAGGCAACATCCATCGTCACAATTCGATCTGATCGAGGAACTGAATTTATCAATCATATGATTGAAGCATACTGCTCAAAGATGGGAATTCAACATCAAACATCAGCAGCTAGGACACCTCAACAAAATGGAATCGTGGAAAGGCGAAACAGATCACTTAAGGAAGCAGCTCGAACAATGCTCAACGAAATCAATCTTCCTAAGAAGTTCTGGGCTGAAGCAATAAACACTGCCTGCTACACGCAAAATCGATCTGTCATCACTCTACGCCACGGAAAAACTCCATACGAAATATGGAATAACAGGAAGCCTCGAATAATTTACTTTCGATCTTTTGGATGTAAGTGTTACATTCACAACAATGGGAAAACACAATTAAAAACATTTGATAACAAAACTGATCAAGGAATTTTCTTAGGATATTCTGACATCAGTAAAGCCTATCGTGTATTTAATAAAAGGACCCTTGTTGTGGAAGTAACCCCTCATGTTGTTTTTGATGAATCCACTTTTGAGGTTTCAGGAACAGATTGTGCTCCCTCAAAGGATGAATATTCACCTACAACTTTAAGAAACTCCACAGATCAACTGATTGAAGATATACTTCTTTGGAGTCCACGTAAAGAAGGAGAAGAAGAAGAGAGCAATGATCAACCTGCTGTAGAATTACTACAAAAATGGGGAACAGATCAAGGGGGAAACACACATGAAGAATGCTTACAACCACCTGTTGTTGAGCTACCTGCTGCAATTCCAGAACAACCACCCCCTGTTCCCAACCCTATAAATAATTTTGAAAATATTGATATTAATGCTGATACATTATTTGATGTTCCTATCACAGATCATCCAGAATTCGACAATCCACCTGATGAACTAGAAATCGAGGTAACTGAAGAAGAAATGAAAAGGCGAAGAAGATGGGTAGACAGCCATTCATCTGATCTCATTGTTGGGAACCCAACAGATAGAGTCAAGACAAGAAGAATGCATGGTGAAAGTGCATTACTAAGCTGCTATCTGTCTCATACAGAACCCAAAGATGTGGAAGAAGCCTTACAAGATGCTGATTGGACTAATGCCATGCAAGAAGAGTTAAATGAGTTTAAAAGAAATGATGTATGGTATTTAGTGGATCGACCTAGGCATCAAGGTGTGATTGGAGTTAAATGGATTTACAAGAACAAGAGAGATGAAACAGGTGAAGTGGTGAGAAACAAAGCAAGGCTAGTCGCTAAAGGTTATTGCCAACAGGAAGGGATTGACTTTGATGAAACATTTGCACCTGTTGCACGACTAGAAGCTATCAGATTGTTTCTGGCCTATGCTGCATATCAACGCTTCAAAGTATTCCAGATGGATGTAAAAAGTGCATTCCTCAACGGAATCCTAGAAGAAGAAGTTTATTTGGAGCAGCCACCTGGTTTTGAAGAAGGAAATGAAGACAAGGTGTACAGATTAGTCAAAGCTGTGTATGGTCTAAAACAAGCTCCTAGAGCTTGGTATGAGACTCTGTCCACCTTCTTGTTACAATCTGGATTCAAACGAGGATCAGTGGATAAAACACTATTCACAATCAAAGTCCAAAATCATATCCTTCTGGTTCAAATATATGTTGATGATATTATTTTTGGATCAAAATGTGAATTCCTTTGTGAAAAATTTAGCAAGCTCATGCAGGAAAAGTACAAGATGTCCATGATGGGAGAAATGAATTTCTTCCTAGGACTACAAGTCAAACAATCTACTGATGGGATCTTAATCAATCAATCCAAATACATCAATGATCTCATCACAAAATATGGAGTAAAAGAGAGCAAACCAGCGAAGACACCAATGCAAACAAATGGACAGATTGGTCCAGATGTGCTTGGAAAAGCAGTTGATTCAAAACTGTATCGTGGTATTATCGGATCTTTATTATATCTAACTGCTAGTCGACCTGATATTACATTTGCTGTTGGTGTTTGTGCTAGGTACCAAGCAAATTCAAAAGAGTCTCACATGGAAGCAGCTAAAAGAATACTTAGATATCTCAAAGGCACAACAGAAATAGGATTATGGTATCCATGTGATGACAATTTTGAACTAACTGGCTACTCAGATTCTGATTATGCAGGTTTCAAGCTAGATAGGAAATCAACATCTGGCACTTGCCAATTTCTTGGAAACAAACTCATCTCATGGTTCTCCAAGAAACAAACATCTGTTGCAACCTCAACAACAGAAGCCGAGTATATGGCAGCAGGTAGCTGTACAGCACAAATCTTATGGCTAAAGCAACAACTCAAAGACTATGAAGTCAACATGGAAGCTGTTTCCATATTTTGTGATAGCTCAAGTGCTATAGCCATTACCCAAAATCCAGCACTCCACACTCGCTGCAAACATGTTGATGTTCGACATCACTTCATACGCGACCACGTAGAGAGGAAGAACATCAAAATAGAGAAAATTCATACTGAAGTGCAGCGAGCTGATATTCTCACAAAAGCATTGGCAGAAGATCGCTTTAAAATGCTTTGCGGAAAATTAGGACTCGTTAACCTAATCAAAGAAGGTACAAAGTGTAAACAACAGATTGTGAATGGTACAAAACAATCAGTTGTTACACTCTCCTAAATAGTTACTCATCTAGAACAACAGTTAGACAAATTTTGTCAAAACAGATAGCTATGAATAATCAACAGCGAGTTGTTGTAAAACTCGTCAATCTGTTACGAGAACATTTCATTTTTATCTTGTCAACTGCTTTTGCCTTAGACGCTGGTTATCTAGCTGCTCTTTTATCTCACTTATCACTATCTGTTCAAAATAACAGAGCTGTTATGATCAATCAAGGGGGAACAACTAGTAGATTCCTTCCAAATCACTAGTAGAAAGAAATCATCAACAGCGAGCTGTTGATTAAGAACAAGCAGTTGATATCACAATTCACAGTCTGTTGGAAACAGCAAGCTGTTGAACAAAGGCAAATGGGTTCACAAAGAAACCAACAGCGAACTGTCCTACAACAAATTCACTATCTGTTGGCTTCAACCAAGGGGGAATTAAATTCATCTCATTTATTATTACCTTTACATATTTATGTCTAATGAGTGATATTTAAATAATATCAATCGACGATGGTGTCAGATATAATGAGGGAAAAAGGGATGCGCATTTAATGCAATAGACCTCGGTTCATGCATCGAGGCAGTGATGTGACCTTTTGGATGATCAAAACGATGGCGTACAACACTTAATCGAAATTGAGCGGCAAAACAATTATCTCAGGGAGTAATCTCAATCGTAGAATAAACCATTTTTAAATGAATTTAAATCCGTGCGTTGATTATTCTCATATATATATATATATGTAGAATTAACTGCTATCATCTTTTCTCAATCTCTTTTCACAAAACTCCATTGTTGAACTCAAGCTTTCTGCAACTCAAAACTACTCACACACTTCAATCTCTTTCAAAACCAAAATGTCGAACTCCGAAGCCTCAGCATCTTCATCCAAAGCTGATTCACCCATTCCCGCATCCCAAATGCTTCATACAATCGAAAATCGTCTTTCACCCGAACCTAGAGCTGTATTAGATCATCATGGGTTTACACTCCTTGATGAATTGTTCGAAAAGATTCAAGCGTGCTCAGGTTGCATATCGTATTTAGAAATACATGAACTAAGCTTTAGCTTTTAATTCTGATATGTTCATATAAGTGAAGCTTGATTGATTTTTTTCTCTCTCTAAATTCTTCAAAATCTCAAAATTCAAGCATGTTTTGGATTAAAAATGCTTGATTCTTTGTTAATACTGACTCACAGCGCATGAATATGCCTCTCTGTCTATTATATGATTTATCACCATACAGCGAGCGGTAGGTGTTCACCAAAATGCCTAAATGTCTATCACTATCTGCCTAATTGTCTTGTGCTTCATAATTTACCTTAAAACAGCTAGCTGTTGAAGTACATGGTACATCTTAAACAGCACGCTGTTCATTCCTTTATTCTCATACTTAACCCCAAAATTTTGTGAATTTGTATAGGATTTCACAAAATAATCACCAAAGAACCAAGATTTTACCTTCCTCGCCAAGTGGCATATTTTTTCTGCACATGGATGGAGGAAGAAAACAAGGAATTCACAGTTGAGATTCGTACAGGCAAAGGCCAGATAACACGCTCATCTGTGATCGATATGATTCTTCACGCATACAACTTGGTGGATGAAGGGGAACTGCTTGAAAGCATTACCCACGAACAGATAGTGGATACAGTCAATTTGATCGTAGCAAAACCGATGAAATGGGACGGGAAGGCATTCAACAGGGGAATAATGCTACATGTCTATAGGTTGCTGTTGGATTTTGTACAGAGAGTGTTCCTAGGACATCAAGGAACATTTGATGCAGTAACTCCGGTGAAATTGAGAGTTATGACAACTGTGCTGCTCAATCTTGACATCAACTGGAGTAGGGCACTGTTAAGATTGATAATTGATGAAGAAAAGCAAGTTGAAATGGAGCAGAATAAGAATGGAGAGTGTGTACACTTGCATGTCAAACGACCTCTTCGATTATCTACTAAAATAAGCACAATCATCGATGGGTTCTTCAACAAAGACACATGGAATAGATCAGTTGATGTTAGCCAAGATGCCATATTACCCAAGTCAAAACATCAAATTGAGATGTCTCTCGGTATAGCAGCTCAGATTTTTGGTAAAGTGACAGATGAGTCACTTAGAGAGGCAATGATTCTTGTTGGCAAATCCAACAGTGAATGGGAATTACCAACAAAGAAACCCAAAACAGTGGGTGAAGCAGCGGCAGCACAGGCCGCTGTAGAGAAGCAAGGAAAGCGGAAGGCAGTTGGTGAAGCTAGACCAGCTGCTGAGAAAAAGAGGAAGATGGCCAAGGCATCACCTGTGGCAGTAAAGGAGAAGGAAGAGAAGAAGAAACAAGCGAGACCAACAGCTCGTAAACTGATCGATGAGCTTGATGATACAGTCCATGATGTTGAGCCAATCACAACAATCATTCCTACACCTCAACCACCACCTGTTCCAGGAACAAGCATGCCCGCTGTTGCCATTCACATTGAATCCAAACAGCCCGCTGTCGACAAGGAGGACACACTGCGAGGTGCACACATGCTATATGAGCAAATGAAGGAGACAGCGGAGGCAAATATTGCACAGAAAATGCCTGGGATTTCACTCACTCCCTCTACATTGGAAATGGCTAAAAGATTTGAAGTCTATCTCAACATTCGAGATAGCCCATTCTACATTTTGGAAGCCATTTTTCACCTATTTACTATCAGCGACCTGAAGATCGAAGAAAATAAGCTCACTGCTTATTTTGGTTTCATTGACATTCCAGACGCACGAAAATTCTTCCGATCATATGTGCTTACTAAAATGAAGGAGGAGGCTGCTGTGCTTAAAGTCGATCTTGCTCCATTCTACACAAATGAGCAAGATCTGTATAATCTGGCAGTTGACCTTCGAACTTTTGATGTCTCATCTGCCTTGACACTTAAACAGCCATCTGTTGGAATGGAAAAAGAAGGAGGACAGGAGGAAACCATGATGGATCAAAGGGTCGAATTGGAGACAGCGAGAGATGCAAAGGAAGGTGCAGATAAAGAAAAGGAACAGCTAGCTGTGGAAAAGGCTATAGCAAAATTTGATGCTGCTCACAATTCCTTATCTGCAGATTTGAACAAAAAGATTGATGACATTCGCAAAATTTTTGATGAAACCAAGACAAAGACAGACAGCGAGCTGTCCCACATAAAGAAAACAACAGTTGATGAATCTGAGAAGAAGCTGATGGCAGCTGGTGATCTTATGTGCAAACAAGTCAGAGAGGGAGTGGAGAAACAATTCACAGAGATGGAAACATCAACAATTCCATCTGTTGTCAAGAAGGTACTCCTTGCTATGCTTAAAGAACAGATGCCTGCTCAAATCAAGGGAGAACTACCTGCTCAAATCACTGCTCTCAAACTTGCTTCCAAGGATGATGCTTTGAAGATCCAAAATTCCATAAAAGAAATGAAGAAGCTGAACAGCGACCTGTCCGTGAAGCAAGAATCATTTGCACTTGGTTCAAGTAAGAAGATGGAGGAAGCAATTGGAAATATCACTACCTGTCTTCAACACAAAGAAGACATGGAGAAGAAATACAATGAAATGAAAGAAGAACTTGCTTCCCTCAGACTCATCATATCTAAGGATTTTGATGATGTCGAAAAGGGGGAAGGAAAGGAAGGAAAGGAAGGAAAGAAGGAAAGACAGATAGTGGTTGTGAAGAAGAAGCCTGCTCCTGCTGCTCGCTCTAAGAAATTGAATCCCAAACAAGCAGCAGAGGCTAGGCAGATGCAAAAGGAGAAGGAGGAACAAGAAAGAAAATTGAAAGAAGAGGCAGATGCTAAAGCAGCAGTAGAAAAGAAAGGAAAGGAAGTTTACAGTGAAGAAAAATTAACTGAGG
>JAPKLX010004413.1:0-10027 GCA_026898415.1 Leonotis leonurus | reverse complement strand
CTCTCGTTCCAACAATTCTTCCATGGTGTAGAAGTTGACGTCTTTCTTCAGCTTCTGTGCAGCACCAGGGGTATATATTTCATTGGTTGGCTCCCCGCCAATGTGCTGGCCCACTGGTTCATCATCGCCTGAATCAAGATCGATGATAGGTGTTGTATTGGCAGGCTTCTTGGATGAAGTTTCTCCATGCTCTGTTTGTTGTGGTTGTTCTATTGGTGCTGCTTCATCCATCTGGACTTCGGGTTGTGGTGTTGGCAGATCAATTTTCAAACTTTCTGCCTCTTGGTGCATGAGGCCAGAAATGAGCTGGTGGTATTCTGCTCTCACTGCCTGGACGGTAGTAACCTGAAGTAGACTGAGCAGTGTGGCTTCTTCTTTCTTCAATTCATCAATTGTTTTGAGTTGGAGCAGGGCATCAAATACATAATACTCGCTGTCCTTGACCAGCAGATAGAATTTGATACGCTTGGCTGCTCCCAAACTCTCTGGCAGCTGGTTGATTCCAGGGAACTCCTGCAGAACAAAGTGTTCTGCTTCATTCTCCAGCAGGTTGATTACACTCTCAGCTTGTTGTTTCCTGACATCCTCCTCGTCTGTTGACTCTCCTCCCTCTTCCTCCTCTTCCTCACTGATTTTCTCCATTCGGTGTGGAGAGGGTGTTGCTGTTCTGGCTGGTGAAAAGTCTCTCGCTGGAAAGCTTGACTCTGGAGCCACTTCTGCTGGGGTTTCTGTTAGTCCAGCAGCTGTCTGGGGAGTCTCTTCTGCTTGTTCTGGAAAGTCAGATTGTTCTGCTGTAGCTGTTGGTGGTGATGATTCTTGAACTTTGTGGAGTCTGCGTTTCTTTTGTTTTGGCTGTGAGGCAGAGGTTTCTGTCTCAACAGAACTTCCTCGCTTACGTGCAGCCTGTTCTTGTACCACCTTCTCCTTGATAACTTTTTCTTTTCTCTTTTCAGCACCTTTGGTAGGTGGTATCCATGAAGGGTTAGAACTACCCATTTCCAGAGCAGCAACCCGGTGCACCTCATCAGTTATTTTGTTGAAAAATTGTGATGAGAGTCCCAAAGACATCTCAAGCTGGTGTTGATCTTTGGGTATAGAAAGGCTGATGTTGAACTCTACAGCATCATCCCAGACTTTCTGCTTGAAGAATCTTTCCACCATCAGACTGATTTTAGTGGAGTGTCGTAGATTTCTTCTAACTTCCACAGAAGTTCCTCTGCCTCTGCTGTCCTTGGTTTATGTGACCAATTTTGCTTCCTTGGCCATCAATTCAAACAGTATCCTGCTCCAGTTTACTCGGATATTTAGGACAACTGCCGTGAGAATTCGAAATTTCTCAGGAGTTACTTGATCATACGATCCACTATGGTTGAGAAATATTCTCTAGATCATTTCAAGTAGTAGCTTGAAGCCTGGTTGAAGTAATGCACGTTGGAACATTCTTCCAGTGTACTTGATTGGAATCACCATCACTATTTCAACTGCTTCTTGTAGTTGCGTAGGAGTGATATCATCTAACGTTAAGCCTTCATCTTTCAATCGGTACGTCTGATTGATCATCTCAATGACATTGTACGGCGTTTTGCTGGTTCTATCGCCGATTGGCATCAACACGTTCGCTTCAAAGCCATGTTTGTCATTCTGCCATGTCAGGTAGAATGAAGCAACTTGTTTCGCCAAGAATGTGTTAGGATGAGAAGTAACAATATTGCAGAAACCTAACATCATAAGATCATACAGAACCAGTATATGTTCATTCATCAGTTTATATGAACAAGTATAAATTCCCACATTTAAGCAGTTAAATTAGAGAATGTATGGGCAGTTCATAAGGAGACATAAATGAAAATAAGATGCAGAATATAGATAACTTCAAAAACCTTTGCAGCGAGTAACAATGGCGAAAATTTCTTCAAGTTTTCGAAAACCGTGAGTATTAAACACAACATTTGGTTCAGGTGAGAGAAACCTCTGAACCTCGGTCACGTGTTGAAGAAACAAAGAGGTTTGGGGTGCCATGATCAAAAATGCAAATGATTGAAGGGAGATTTGCAGAGAAAAGGTTTTGGGAATTCTTAAGTGCTTAGGAGATTTGAGAAGTGCTCAGTGCAATAAACGTGAAGGTGAACAGTTTAGTGAGATATATCCCATATATATAGCACAATAAAAAATAGTAGATATTAAGGCGGTAAGAAATTGAAGGGTTGGATAAATTTTCTCCCTTTATAGGTTTTCCCGCTTCAGTTGATTGATTTGCCGCTTTTCATTGCGTGAGATATACGCGCTAGATCCAAGGGTTGTAGGCGAGCGTGTGCGTATCTTCCTTTCTAATGCAACTTTCCTTTTTCCTTTTCTTGCAGGGATTTCCTCGATCCCAGTTCCCAAAGATGTGTTAATCATGACGAAAAATAGAAGATTTAGTAAATCTAGGGTAAAAGTTAACTTTTACAGTCTGTAACTTAGGAAAGTGACGTCTATTATTTAGACGCTTCAATTTCCTTAAAAGGTTCCCCCTTGACTTAGCATTTAAGAAATAATTTCCACATGGCTCTTTCGTCAATTATAGAGAAAGTTATGCCATGTGTGTTTTATTTCATCTAGGCTTTCTGTCATTCTTGTAGCTTTGGTTGTTAACATTCTGGTAACCTTCTGTTGTCAACTATCTGGTAGCCTTCTGTTGTCAACTATCTGGTAACCTTCTGTTGTCAACAATCTGGTAGCCTTCTGTTGTCAACTATCTGGTAACCTTCTGTTGTCCTTCATCCAGACTGAGTAATCCAAGTTTCCCACAGAGCATCTTAAATCTTTCTTCTGGTAGTGCTTTAGTTAAGATATCAGCACGTTGGATGTCTGTATGAATCTTCTCAATCTTGACATGCTTTCTCTCAACATGATCTCTGATAAAATGATGTCTCACATCGACATGTTTGCATCTTGTGTGGAGTACTGGATTATGTGTTATAGCTATTGCACTTGAACTATCACAGAATATAGGTATCTCCTTCACTTCAATCTCGTAATCTCTTAGTTGCTGTTTCAACCATAGGATTTGTGCACAACAGCTTCCAGCAGCCATATATTCTGCTTCTGTGGTTGATGTATCAACAGATGTCTGTTTCTTTGAAAACCAAGATATCAACTTGTTTCCAAGAAATTGACACGTTCCAGAAGTAGACTTTCTGTCCAGCTTGCATCCTGCATAGTCTGAGTAAGAATAGCCTGTAAGTTCAAAGTTATCATCTTGTGGATACCAGAGACCAATGTGAGCTGCCCCTTTAAGATATCTGAGTATCTTTTTGGCAGCTTCCATATGTGAATCTTTAGGGTTGGCTTGGTATCTGGCACATACTCCAACTGCATAGGTGATGTCTGGACGACTTGCAGTTAGATATAACAGAGAGCCAATAATTCCTCTATATTGTGTAATGTTTGCTGGTTTCCCTTATGGATTTGGATCTATCTTCCCATTGAATTGCATTGGAATTTTAATTGCTCTGCTGTCTTTCATCCCAAACTTGACTAGCAGATCGTTGATGTACTTTGCTTGATTAACAAAGATACCATCTCGTAGTTGCTTTACCTGCAGACCTAAAAAGAAATTCATCTCACCCATCATAGACATTTGGTATTTGTTCTTCATTAGTTCTGCAAATTTGTCACACAGATAGGGAGATTGTGATCCAAAGATTATGTCATCGACATATATCTGGACCAACAGAATGTGTTCTTTGACTTTGATGACGAACAGTGTCTTGTCAACAGAACCTCTTCTGAATCCTGATTCCAGTAGGAATGTTGACAATGTTTCATACCACGCTCTGGGTGCCTGTTTCAAACCATAGACAGCTTTAGCTAGTCTATATACTCTCTGGTCAGGATTCTCTTCTTCAAAACCAGGTGGTTGCTCAACATACACTTCTTCTTCAAGTATGCCATTTAGGAATGCACTTTTAACATCCATCTGCTATACTTTAAATCTTTTGTATGCAGCATATGCTAAAAATAGCCTAATTGCTTCCAATCTGGCCACTGGTGCAAAGGTCTGATCAAAATCTATACCTTCCTGTTGATTGTATCCCTTTGCAACAAGTCTAGCCTTATTTCTGACTACTTCTCCGTTCTCATCTCGTTTGTTTTTGAATATCCATTTGACACCTATCACTCCCTGGTGTTTTGGTCTGTCTACCATATACCAGACTTGGTTTCTTTTAAACTCATTGAGTTCATCTTGCATAGCTATGACCCAGTCTGCATCTCTAAGTGCTTCATAAGTGTCAGAGGGTTCAACACGTGATAGATAGCAACTGAGAAGTGCACTTTCTCCATGCATTCTTCTAGTTCTCACTCTATCTATTGGGTTCCCAACAATCTGTTCAGAAGGATGATTTTCTTGAATCCATTTCCTTCTGCTGGATGTCTCTTCTTCTGATATCTCCTGTTCTGGTTCGCTTGCTGGGTCCTCGAATTCTGGATGAGATGTTTGAAAAGGATTTTCAACTTCTGGTCCTTCTTGATCATTATTCCAATCATTTGTATCTCTTGATTCTTCGGGTTGATCTGGTTCTGGCTCATTAGTATTGTTTCCTTCTTCTGGCTGATTGTGTTCAGGTGTAGTTAAGGTTGTCTGTTCTGTTCCCCCTTGCTGCAAGCTTACTGCTTCAGCATTGTTTGGAACTTCAACATCATTCTCTTCTGATGTATTCCAGATTAGAATATCTTCTAGCAGAATTCCTTTTGCTTTCTGGTTCTTGTTCTGGTCTTGTGTTTGATCAACATCTAGGTTTCTGTCACTAATAACAGATTCATCAAAAACAATATGAGGTGTTACTTCCACAATGTGAGTCCTCTTGTTGTAAACCCTATAAGCCTTACTAACATCAGAATATCCTAAGAATATTCTTGGATCAGCTTTGCTATCAAAGGTTTTCAACTGAGATTTCCCATTATTGTGAATATAACACAGACAGCCAAAAGAGCGGAAATAATGTATCTTAGGTTTTCTGTTGTTCCATATCTCGTAGGGTGTTTTTCCATGTCTAATGGTGACTACTGATCTGTTCTGGGTGTAGCATGCTGTATAGATGGCTTCTGCCCAAAATTTCTTCGGCAATCTGGTTGCATTGAGCATAGTGCGAGCTGCTTCTTTTAGTGATCTGTTTCTTCTTTCAACTACCCCATTCTGTTGAGGTGTCCTTGCAGCAGATGTTTGATGAGTAATTCCCATCTGGTTGCAGTATTCCTCAACCTTCTGGTTTAAGAATTCTGTTCCACGATCTGTTCTGATGGTGGTAACAGAGACTTCCTTTTTCTTGGTGATTTAGTTGAGAAAATTTGGCAGCTTCTCCAGTGTTTCTTTCTTCTTATACAGAAATATTACCCAAGTGAATCTTGAATAATCATCAATGATGACTAGAGTATATTTCCTACCATTTATACTTAATGGTTTAATTGGACCAAATAAGTCTAAATGTAGTAACTTTAATATTCTGGTTGAACTCTGGACAGATTTGCTGGAAAATGATGATCTGGTTTGCTTTCCAGCTTGACAAGCTTCACAGATGTGGCTTTTGTCATAGATTTGTTCTGGTAATCCTTCAACTAGTTTCTCTCGAGCAATCTTATTGATTGACTTGAAGTTGAGATGGCTTAATCTTTTATGCCACAGCCAGCTAGTTTCTGATACTGTCTTAGTGACCAGACATGTCTCAATCTGGTTGTTCCATTGCACAATATATAGTCTATCCTGCAATATTCCGGTAAGGAGTACCTCATCTCCTTCCTTATTCTTCACCAGACAGTTGTTAGTGTCAAAAATAATTTGATTACCATTTGTACAGAACTGACTTACAGAAAATAGATTGTGGCTGAGACCTTCAACATATGAAACATTTGAAATGGTGGTCTTGCCAACTTTTATGTTTCCATATCCTCTGGTATATCCTTTTGAATTACATCCAAAAGTGACTTGGGGTCCTGGTTTTTCAATGTAGTCTGTTAGTAGATTCTTTTCACCGGTCATGTGCTTCGAACATCTACTATCAATTATCCAGATTGATCCTTTAGCAATCTTGTTTCTTCTTACAGCCTTCTGGTCCTGCAATTAATTAGCTACCGTTTATTGTCTGGGTGCTTGGTTATTAGCAAAAATTCCTTTTTGAATCCAGAATAGCTTTAAATTGGGAACAGCAATATAGCTGGTGATGATATTCCCATTTTCATCAACATTGGACTTTGAATGAAGAACAGATGGATGATGTCTCTCCAATCCATTCCTTTTTGCTTTCTTCTGTAATGTCCTGTTGACATTATTTTTGGGCTGTTGATTTGATTCAGTATAGTAGGCAGGATGTCCTTTGGTTTGATGATATTGTCTGTTGCAAGCTTGTTTAACCATCATCTTCTGGGGAAGATCTTTCTTATTTTTCAAGTTTATTACTTGATCTGGTATCTCTCTTCTTTCTGGTACGAATTTTATTGGACCTGCTGCTTTTTCAGAGTGATCTGAATATCCTAATCCAGATGTACCTTTCTGTTGTATGTTGATGAGCAGCTTGGCACGTTCATCACTTCTGTAGATCATATCTCTACCTTTCTTTATCTTTTCTTCAGCAATGTTGTTCCTATTGATAAGATCTTTGACCTTTGAGTTCAAAGAATGAATCTCACTGTCTTTTCTCTTGATCTGTTCTTCTAGATCGGTTAACTGGACTGAGAACTTGGTATTTGCTTCGCTTAGGAATTTTACAGTATCATTCAATTTATCATTCTCTTTTATAGCTTCAGAGAATAGATTCTTGATACTTGTATAGCTTTCGAACATCTCGTTGATTTCATCCCATGTTATTTCTGGTTCATCTTCATTTCCTGAATTATAGTCAGATTTATTTGAAGATAGGGAGTCTTGAGAATTTACCTCATTCTGATCGAGTCCATTATCTAGACCCATGTAGCATTCATCCCAATCATTGTCTGTTTCTCCTGCATAGAATGCTTCATCATTTTCTGATGAGCTGTCTGTTAGATGACTTGAGCTGCTAGAGTCTTCTTCTGCTATCATAGCTTTACGTTGAGCTTTGAGTTTTCTGTCTCTCTTAGCTCGAAGTTCTTCTCTTTGGCTTTTAGATAGATCAGGACAATCTATTTTGAAATGACCTCTTCTCCCACAACCATAACAAGTATAGTCAGTAGGGTTAGTGATTTTACCATTACCTCTACTTTCTGTTTTGTCATCAGATCGTTCTGCTTCTTTGTGTTGGTCCCGAAAGAGCAAGGTTTGGTGTATGGGGGGGGGGGGAATACACCAAATACTAACTTTTCAGTTTTACTTGACAGTTTAGATAGAGAGCTTAAGCTTTCTCGCTGTGAGATTGCCAGAGGTGACAGACCAGATCGATCACCAGATCGATATCAATCTGTCCAGATAATACTCTCGTGAATAACACTTAAAAGCAGATCAAGAGTGATCTTGAAGTTCAGTAAGTGTTGCGTGTGCGGAATATGGTGGGTTGAGTTGGTTGCTCTTTTAATGAAAACCTTTAAAGACTTAATCAGGTATTTAATAGATTGATTAAATCAAATGCAGATTGTATGATTGTGCTGGTTAGAATAATAAACAACTGAAATATAAAGATGCAGAATGTAAAGAACACAGTTGTTTTAACGTGGTTCGGGAAACCCCCTACGTCCACGGTCTAATCCAAACCAGATTAGATATCCACTACTAGGATACTCTGCTTCTTTATACTCGTGGAGAACGAGTCACAAGTACCAATCACAACTAGAGTGATACTTATGCACGAATGAAGGGTCGTGTCCCTTTACAACAGATTACCTCTACGTTACCACTAGAAAACTACTAGCTAGCAGGGTGATCTCCTTTCTCTCGACAAGACAGACTTGAATCGAGGTGGTTGGTGTGATGTAGAATCACAAGATGTTGAAGCTCTAAGTCTGGAACGCAGAATACTTGAAAGGATAATAGCAGTATAGCTCACGTGTGTTCTGTGCTCTTTTCCAGATTTTATCTTCAACTATATAGGCTTTGAATTTAGAATTCTAGCCGTTGTTGATTGGCGTGAGATTGATGCTTGATTGCCAATCAATGATATTCACCATATCTCTTCTTTCCTTGTAGAGTTGTTGACTGAATCTTCTATGTTATGGAAAGCAGATCGATAGTGATTTCTTTCCTTCTTCATGTCAATCAGTGATTCTCCTTCCAATTCTCAATGGATGGGCTTTAATACTGACGTGGCAAATGTCATCTGCTGGTTTAGATAGCTCTATCGATCTGTTGCCACTTCTGTCTGGTTGGTTCAACTCTTTCTGGTTTGAACAACTTTCTGTTAAAGTTAACTTGCTGGTTGAGACTTTCTGCTTCAACTCTCTGTCAAAGTTAACACCATTCTGGTTGAACACCATTCTGGTTGAACACCTTTCTGGTTGAACACCTTTCTGGTTGGAACAGCTTTCTGGTTCAACTTTCTGTTAAAGTTGATATACTTCAACTTTCTGTTTGAGACTCTCTGGTTTAACTTTCTGTTGAAGTTAACTTGCTGGTTTCAGCTTTCTGGTTTAGCGTTCTGTCTGTGTCTTGCTGGCTTGAGATTCTCTGGTTTAGCCTTCTGTTTTGAGACTTGCTGGTTTGAGATTCTCTGGTTTAGCCTTCTGCTTTGAGACTTGCTGGTTTAACTTTCTGTACAAGACATCTTCCTTCTTTCTGGTTGAATTGGTTTCGACTATCTGGTTGAACATTTGCTGGACACTTTCTGGTTGAAGTGCTTTTCTGTTGATGTCTAGCTGCTGGAGTTTATAAACAGCTAGTTGTCCATCGATCTGCTATTGATCTTCTATCGATCTGTCCTCGTTAAGAATGCTTGCATATATAATATTATGCATATATATAATATGGTTTCGCATCATCAAAACATATAAATAATGATTTCCACAATCATCAAAAAGGTTCCCAACACTTTGTTTTTCTGGTATCTACTCTTGTTGTCTTTGTAGAACTTACGATACTTTCTTGATCTGACTTCCATCTTGTCCATTCTCTTTGCAATCATTGAGAATTCTTTGAGTAACTTATCATATCCACCTTCTGCTGGTGTAGCAGATGATGCTGATTCATCTGCTTTGCACTTCGCCTTGATGGTAGTCTCTTTCTCCTTCTTTGTGCTATTCTCACTCTTCTTGCTGGAGGAGTAATCTGATCCGTGGATCCTTCTGATGTCACATTCATGAACAGCTAGATGATCAAAGAGTGCTTCTATAGATAGATCATTAAAATCAGCACGTAGAGGTTGCATAGCTGAGTAAATTTCCCAGCTTGGTGGTAGAGCTCTAAGAATCTTGAGATTCTTCCCTCTCTGTGTGTACTTATTCTTGTTAAAAGCAGACATTTCAAGTAACACTTCAATGAATTTGTTCTTCATCTGCTCGATGGTCTCTCCTGGTTTCATCTTGAATTCATCGAATTTGTTGCATGCCAAAGATAGTTTATTTTCAATCATTGCTTCAGATCCTAGACTGAGATCTCTTAGTGCTTCCCACATTTCTTTGGCTGTGTCAAGATCTTGGATTTTAGCCAGATGAACTCCTTTCACAGTACTGGAGATAACTCCTTTAGCAAAATCATCAAGATTTGCTTCTCTTCTTTCTTCAGAAGTATACTTTCTGGGGTCTTTCAGTACAGCTTCCTTGACTACTCCTGTTTCTGTAATACGAGTAGTTTCTTCTGTAATGGCTAAAGGTCCTTCTTCTATTACCTTCCACATCAAGCAGTGACGAGCTTTGAGACACATCTTGATTCTGAAACTCCATTCTCTGTAACCTTGGATGGAGAATTCTTCGCATGCCCTGATAACAGATGACTCCATAACAGATAGTATGCAGATGATGAAAAGATTTTCTAGATCTATTCAAGTTGACCACGCAGGTATTAACCTTGTGAAAACAAAACAATGGTCGTATGAACCACGGCTCTGATACCACTTGTTGGTCCCGAAAGAGCAAGGTTTGGTGTATG
>JAPKLX010004204.1:0-10250 GCA_026898415.1 Leonotis leonurus | reverse complement strand
GTATTCCCCCCCCCCATACACCAAACCTTGCTCTTTCGGGACCAACAAGTGGTATCAGAGCAGTGGTTCATACGACCATTGTTTTGTTTCACAAGGTTAATACCTGCGTGGTCAACTTGAATAGATCTAGAAAATCTTTTCATCATCTGCATTTTATCTGTTATGGAGTCTTCTGTTATCAGGGCTTGCGAAGAATTTTCCATTCAAGGTTACAGAGAATGGAGTTTCAGAATCAAGATGTGTCTCAAAGCTCATCATTGCTTGATGTGGAAGGTGATAGAAGAAGGACCCTTGGCTATTACAGAAGAAACTACTCGAATTACAGAAACAGGAGTAGTCAAAGAATCTGTACTGAAAGACCCCAGAAAGTATACTTCTGAAGAAAGAAGAGAAGCAAATCTTGATGATTTTGCTAAGGGAGTTATCTCCAGTACTGTGAAAGGAGTACATCTGGCCAAGATTCAAGATCTTGATACAGCCAAAGAAATGTGGGAAGCACTAAGAGATCTCAGCCTAGGATCTGAAGCTATGATCGAGAACAAGCTATCCCTAGCATGTAACAAGTTCGATGAATTCAAAATGAAGCCTGGAGAAACAATTGAACAAATGAAGAACAGGTTCACTGAAATATTACTTGAGGTGTCTGCCTTCAAAAAGGACAAGTACACACAGAGAGAGAAGAATCTCAAGATTCTTAGAGCCTTACCACCAAGCTGGGAAATCTATTCAGCTATGCAACCTCTACGTGCTGACTTCAACGATCTGTCTGTAGAAGCACTTTTTGATCATCTGGCTGTTCATGAATGTGATATCAGAAGGATACATGGACCAGATCACTCCTCCAGCAAGAAGAGTGAAAATAACACAAAGAAGGAGAAAGAGACTGCCTTCAAAGCGAAGTGCAAATCAGATGATTCAACATCATCTGCTACACCAGCAGAAGGAGGATATGAGAAACTACTCAAAGAATTTTCCTTGATTGCTAAAAGAATGGACAAGATGGAAGTCAGATCAAGAAAGTATCGTAGATTCTACAAAGACAACAAGAATAGATACCAGAAAAATAAAGAGACAGAACAACCTGTTAACAGAACAGAAAGTAAAGGCAATAGCAAGTTCACTAACCCTGCTGATTATACTTGCTATGGTTGTGGAAGAACAGGTCATTTCAAAACAGACTGTCCTGATCTATCCAAAAGCCAGAGAGAAGAACTAAGAGCTAAGAGAGACAGAAAACTTAAAGCTCAACGTAAAGCTATGATAGCAGAAGAGGACTCCAGCAGCTCAAGCCATTTAACAGACAGTTCATCAGAAAATGATGAAGCCTTTTATGCTGGAGAAACAGACAATGAATGGGATGAATGCTACATGGGACTAGACAATGGACTCGACCAAGATGAGGTAAATTTTCATGACTCTCAATCTTCAGATAAATCTGATTCTGATTCAGGTAATGAAGATGAACCAGAAGTTACATGGAAAGAAATCAATGAGATGTTTGAAAGTTATACAAGCATCAAGAAGTTATTCTCAGAAGCTATAAAGGAGAATGAAAAGATGAATGATACTATAAAGTTCCTAAGCGAAGCAAATACGAAGTTTTCAGCCCAGTCTATCGATCTGGAAGAACAGATCAAGAATAAAGATAGTGAGATTCATTCTTTGAACTCAAAAATCACAGATCTTATCAACAGAAACAACATTGCTGAAGAGAAGATTAAGAAAGGTAGAGATATGATCTACAGGAGTGATGAACGTGCCAAGCTGCTTATCAACATACAACAGAAAGGCTCTGCTGGATTAGGATATCCAGGTCACTCAGAAGAAGTAGCTGGTCCAATAAAATTTGTACCAGAAAGGAAACAAGTACCAGATCAAGTGATAAACTTGAAAAATAAGAAAGATCTTCCCCAGAAGATGATGGTTAAACAATCTGGTAACAGACAGTATCATCAAACAAAAGGACATCCTGGCTACTATACTGAATCCAAACAACAGACCAGAAATAATGTCAACAGGACATCACAGAAGAAAACAGAAAGCAAAGGATCAGAGAGATATTACTCATCTGTTCTTCAATCTAAGTCCTCTGTTGATGAAAATGGGAATATCATCACTAGTTATATTACTGTTCCCAATTTAAAGCTATTCTGGATTCAGAAAGGGATCTTTGCTAATAATCAAGCACCCAGACAATAAAGGGTAGCTAAGTATTTTTAATGACAGGACCAGAAGACTGCAAGAAGAAGCAAAGCGGCAAAAGGAACAATCTGGATAATTGATAGTGGATGTTCTAAACACATGACCTGTGACAAGAATCTACTAACAGACTACATTGAGAAACCAGGACCCCAAGTTACTTTTGGATGCAATTCTAAAGGATACACCAGAGGGTATGGTAACATAAAAGTTGGCAAGACCACCATCACAAATGTTTCATATGTTGAAGGTCTCAGCCATAACTTATTCTCTGTAAGTCAGTTCTGCACCAATGGTAATCAAATTATTTTTGACACTAACAACTGTCTGGTGAAGAACAAGGAAGGAGATGAGATACTCCTTACCGGGATATTGCAGGATAGGCTATATATTGTGCAATGGAACAACCAGATAGAAACCTGTCTGGTCACTAAGACAGTATCAGAAACAAGTTGGTTATGGCATAAGAGATTAAGTCATCTCAACTTCAAAACAATCAACAAGATTGCACGAGAGAAACTAGTTGAAGGTCTGCCAGAACAAATCTATGACAAGAATCACATATGTGAAGCATGTCAAGCTGGAAAGCAGACCAGATCATCTTTTTCAAGCAAATCTGTCCAGAGCTCGACCAGAATATTAGAGTTACTGCATTTAGACTTATTTGGTCCTGTTAAACCTTTAAGCATAAATGGCAGGAAATATACTCTAGTCATCATTGATGATTATTCAAGATTTACTTGGGTAATATTCTTGTATAAGAAGAAAGAGACTCTGGAGAAGCTGCCATCTTTTCTCAACAAGATCACCAAGAAAAAGGAAGTTTCTGTTACCACAATCAGAACAGATCGAGGAACAGAATTCCTAAACCAGAAAGTGGAGGAATATTGCAACCAGATGGGTATCACTCACCAGACATCTGCTGCAAGAACTCCTCAACAGAATGGAGTAGTTGAGAGAAGAAACAGATCTTTAAAAGAAGCAGCTCGCACTATGCTCAACGCAACCAGACTGCCTAAGAAATTTTGGGCAGAAGCCATCTATACAGCGTGCTACACCCAGAACAGATCAGTTGTCACCATCAGACATGGGAAGACACCCTACGAGATATGGAACAACAGAAAACCCAGGATTCATTATTTTCGTTCTTTTGGCTGTCTGTGTTACATACACAATAATGGGAAATCTCAGTTGAAAACTTTTGATAGCAAAGCTGATCCAGGAATATTCTTAGGATATTCTGATGTTAGCAAAGCTTATAGAGTTTTTAACAAGAGGACTCACATTGTGGAAGTAACACCTCATATTGTTTTTGATGAATCTGGTATTAGTGACAGAGAGCTAGACATTGATCAAACACATGACCAGAACATAAACCAGAAAGAAATCCAGAACAAGAATCAGAAAGAAAAAGGGATTCTGTTAGAAGATATTCTAATCTGGAATACATCAGAAGAATATGAAGTTGAAGTTCCAAACAATGCTGAAGCAGCAAGCTCACAGCAAGGGGGAACATAACAGATTAGACCAGAGAGCAATCAGCCAGAAGGTGAAAATAATCTTAATGAACCAGAACCAGATCAACCAGAAGAATCAAGCAATACTAATGGTTGGAATAATGATCAAGAAGAACCAGAAGATGAAAATCCATTCCAAACTTCTCATCCAGAATTTGAAGACCCAACAGATGAACCAGAACATGAGATATCAGAAGAGGAGATGTCTAGCAGAAGGAAATGGATTCAAGAAAATCATCCTTCTGAACAGATTGTTGGGAACCCAACAGATAGAGTAAGAACTAGAAGAATGCATGGAGAAAGTGCACTTCTCAGTTGTTATCTGTCACGTGTTGAACCCTCTGACACCTATGAAGCACTTAGAGATGCAGACTGGGTCATAGCTATGCAAGATGAACTCAATGAGTTCAAAAGAAACCAAGTCTGGTATATGGTTGACAGACCAAAACATCAAGGAGTGATAGGTGTAAAATGGGTATTCAAAAACAAACGTGATGAGAATGGAGAAGTAGTCAGAAACAAAGCTAGACTTGTTGCAAAGGGATACAATCAACAGGAAGGTATCGATTTTGATGAAACCTTTGCACCAGTGGCCAGATTGGAAGCAATCAGATTATTTCTAGCATATGCTGCATACAAAAGATTCAAAGTATACCAAATGGATGTTAAAAGTGCATTCCTTAATGGAATACTTGAAGAAGAAGTGTATGTTGAGCAACCACCTGGTTTTGAAGAAGAAAATCCTGACCAGAGAGTATATAGACTAGCCAAAGCTGTCTATGGTTTGAAACAAGCACCCAGAGCGTGGTATGAAACTTTATCCACATTCTTACTGGAATCAGGCTTTAAAAGAGGTTCTGTTGACAAGACACTATTTGTCATCAAAGTCAAAGAACATATTCTGCTGGTCCAGATATATGTCGATGACATAATCTTTGGATCACAGTCTCCCTATCTGTGTGACAAATTTGCTGAACTAATGAAGAACAAATACCAGATGTCTATGATGGGTGAGATGAATTTCTTTTTAGGACTGCAGGTAAAGCAATTACCAGATGGTATCTTTGTTAATCAAGCAAAGTACATCAATGATCTGCTAGTCAAATTTGGAATGAAAGATAGCAGAGCAGTAAAAATTCCTATGCAATCAAATGGAAAGATAGATCCAGACCCAGAAGGAAAACCAGCTAATATTACTCAATATAGAGGAATTATTGGCTCTCTGCTATACCTTACAGCAAGCCGTCCAGATATTACATATGCAGTTGGAGTTTGCGCCAGATATCAAGCAAATCCTAAAGAATCACATATGGAAGCTGCCAAAAAGATACTTAGATATCTTAAAGGCACAGCTAATATTGGTCTATGGTATCCACAAGATGATAACTTTGAGCTTACAGGCTATTCTGACTCAGATTATGCGGGATGCAAACTGGACAGAAAGTCTACCTCTGGAACATGTCAATTTCTTGGAAACAAGTTGATATCTTGGTTTTCAAAGAAACAGACATCTGTTGCTACATCAACCACAGAAGCAGAATATATGGCTGCTGGAAGCTGTTGTGCACAGATACTCTGGTTGAAACAGCAATTAAGAGATTATGAGATTGATGTAAAGGAGATACCTATATTCTGTGACAGCTCAAGTGCTATAGCTATAACACAGAATCCAGTACTCCACACAAGATGCAAACATGTCGATGTAAGACATCATTTTATCAGAGATCATGTAGAGAGAAAGCACATCAAGGTAGAGAAGATTCATACAGACATCCAGCGTGCTGATATCCTAACTAAAGCATTACCAGATGAAAGATTTAAGATGCTGTGTGGAAAACTTGGACTACTCAGTCTGGATGAACAAAACCAGAAGGGTACCAGATAGCTAAAACCAGAAGGCTACCAGAAAGCCAAACCAGAAGGGTACCAGTTAGCTAAAACCAGAAGGCTACCAGAAAGCCAAACCAGAAGGGTACCAGATAGCTAAAACCAGAAGGCTACCAGATAGCCAATACCAGAAGGCTACCAGATAGTTACCAGAAAGCACAGTTGAAATAAAGTACACGTGGCATAATTTTCTCTATAAATTCACGAGAAAGCCAAGTGAAAATTATTTCTTAAATGCTAAGTCAAGGGGGAACTTTTAAGGAAATTGAAGCGTCGAGATAAATGACGTCATCTTCCTAGGTTACAGACTGTAAAAGATATTTTTGTCCTTGATTTACTACAAATCTCTCATCTTTGTGATGATTAGCCCAACTTTGGGAACTGGGATCGAGGAAATCCCTGCAAAAGTCAGAAAAAGGAAAGTTGCCAAAAGTAAGAGATACGGACACGCTCGCATATAAACCCTAGGATTTAGAGCGTACATCTCACGCAAGGAAAGGCGGCAAAACAAATCCTGAAGCGGGAAAAATCTAAAAAGGGAGGAAATCTTTTCAACTCTTCGATTTTCTTTTATTTTTTTATTCTCTTTGTGCTTAATAAATTTTGCTATATATATGTGCGATATCCCTCCTTAACTGTTCACCTTCACTTTATCGCACTGAGCACTTCTCAAATTCTAAGCACTTAAGTTTTCCCAAATCTCTGCAACTCTTCTCCAAAAAAAAAAAAAACTGTTTGCGTTCAACTATGGCACCCCAAACTTCACTCTTTCTGCAACATGTAGCCGAGGTTCAGAAGTTTCTCTCACCTGAACCGTATGCCATCCTTGAAACACATGGTTTTCGAAAGCTCGAGGAAATTTTTGCCATAGTCTCACGCTGCAAAGGTTTTAGTTTAGATTAAAACTTCTTTATATCTGCTTTTTATTGCATATTCTGTGTCCTTCTTTTGCTCTATGATCTGCTATTCTCACTATGTTATTCTCATACTTGTTCATATAAACTGATAAATATGTATATATTTGTGTGAATGGTATTTTGGATGTAAGGATTCTGCAACATCGTCACTTCACATCCCAAGATGTTTCTGGGAAAGCAAGTGGCCTCCTTCTACCTAACATGGCAAAACGACAAGCATGGCTTCGAAGCCAACGTCCTGATGCCTATTGGGGATAGAACCAGCAAGACCCCTTACAATGTGATAGAAATGATCACCCAAGCGTACAGGTTGAAAGATGAAGGATTAACCCTGGAGGACATCACCTCTGAGCAACTACAAGAAGCTGTGGAGATTATGATGGTAATACCCATCTCCTACACTGGGAGGATGTTTCACAGATCTCTGCTGCAACCGGGATTCAAGTTGCTATTGGAAGTGGTTCAAAGGATTTTCCTTAACCACAGTGGCTCATATGATCAAGTAACCCCAGAGAAGTGCAGAATCCTCACCGCCATTGTTCTGAATCTTCGAGTGAACTGGAGCAGGATTCTGTTTGAGCTGATGGCTAAAGAAGCCAAGTTGGTCACTTACACCAAAGACAGCAAGGGCAGAGGAACTTCTGTGGAAGTTAGGAGGAATTTACGGCACTCCACCAAGATAAGTTTGATGATTGAGAAGTTTTTTAAGCAAAAAGTATGGGATGATGCTGAGGAGTACAACATCAATCACTCTATTCCCAAGGACCAGTATCAGCTGGAGATGTCCATGGGACTTGCACCTCAATTTTTCAACAAAATTACTGATGAAGTGCACCGAGTTGCTGTACTAGAAATGGGAAGTTCCAACCCTACCTGGATACCTCCTTCTAGAGGAGTGGAGAAGAAGAAAGAAAAGGTGGTGAAAGAGAAGGCAACCAGAAAGAGAGGTAGTTCTGTGGAAACAGAAACCTCTGCTTCTTTGCCCAAACAGAAGAAACGCAGACTCCACAAGGTTCAAGAATCATCACCACCACCAGAAGCCACTGCAGACCAATCTGACTTGCCAGAACAGGAAGAAGAGGCCCCACAGACTGCTGGAGTGGAGACAGAGAAAGACTTCTCTCCAGCCAGAACAGCTACTCCTTCTCCGAGCAGAATGGAGAAAATCAGTGAAGAAGAGGAGGAAGAATCTGCTGATGAGGAGGAAGTGAGAAAACAACAAGCAGAGAATGTCATCCACCTGTTGGAGAATGAGGCAGAACATTCTGTCTTGGAAGAATTTCCTGGAATCACTCAGCTACCAGAGAGCTTGGGAGCCGCTAGGAGAGTCAAATTCTACTTGCTGGTCAAGGACAGTGAGTACTATATATTTGATGCCTTGCTCCAGCTCAAATCAATTGATGAACTGAAGAAAGAAGAAGCCACTCTACTGAGTTTGCTCCAAGTCACTACTGTTCAGGAAGTCAGAACAGAATACCACCAGCTTATCTCTGTCCTCATGAAGCAGGAGGCAGAAGCACTGAAAATTGACATGCCCACATCAAGTTCTGCACAACCTCAACAACAACCACAACCAGAACAGGGAGCACCTACTGAAAGTCAGTCTCCCAAGAAAACTCCACCAACAAGACAGTCTCCCAAGAAAACACCCGTCATTGACCTCGATTCCGGAGATGATGAACCAGTGGGCCAGGCCATTGGAGGTGAGCCCAGCAATGAGATTTTCACACAGGGAGCAGCACAGAAATTAAAGAAGCACGTGAATTTCTACACCCTGGAAGAGTTGCTGGAAAGAGAGACAAGACCCTTCAACAACTATCAACTCGACAATCTTATTACCCTTCGAGTTGAAAATTGTTTGACAGACACCTGCAACATCCTCCAAGAAAAAGCCACACAGGTCCTTTCTGATTTTAACCAACATCAGAAGGACTACGTCAATGACATGGATAGAGATATCAGAGGCAAAATCAGAAAGATTAGAGACGATCTGAACAAGAAGATGGATGATGACAGAGCATCAGCTGAAGATAACCAGAACAAGATCAATCTTCGTCTAACTGGAATTGATGAAAAAGCTGAAAAAGCCACTGCCTTGCTTGCTGACCTGCTAGCCAAACAAGATGCAACAATCAGTGCAGCTGTTGACAAGAAAGGAACTGCACTCGCGGCTCAACTCAAGGAAGACACAGACCTGTCCATCCACTCCCATCTAGCTCTTTTTGAAAAAGAGAAATTTGTGGAGCTGATGCGGAAAAACCAGGTCGATGTCTTAAATGACCTTCTGTATCCAACTCCAGAGGACTTTGACACCCAGAACAATCGCCTAACTGCTGTAGAAGAGCTTCAGGAGACATACGACAAAACTTTGTCAACCATGAACAGCAGGTTAGAGCAGAAACTGGACGCCTCCAACCAAACCATCAACTTTCTGCTTGGATTCAAATCAGAAGCTGAAGAACAGTTTGACAAGATGACAGAAGAGATTGCTTCTCTGCGCACATTGCTCAGTACCCTATTTGATGATGTCAAAAAGGGGGAAAAATCAGGAAGCAAAAATCCAGGAGGAAAAGGCAGCAGCACGATTTTGAGAACAGAGGAGGTGGAAGTTACAGCTGAAGGAGTGGAGCTTACAACAGAAACACCAGCTCCGACACAAACAAGACCCACAACACCACCGAGACCAGATCCCACTCTGCTCGGAACAGAACCACCTCAACCAGCACATCAGCAGATCCCAGACAAAGGCAAGAAGCCTATAGATGAAGGGGACCAGATAGCAGAACTGCTGCTGTTCGGAGTAAGCATGGATCAAGCTTGTGATCCAGTATTCAGAGCTCAATTTTACAAAGATCAGGCGGAGAGAGAGAGAAAGCTGGCTGCCCAGGAAGCCAAAGAGAAATCTTATCAAACACCTTTCTCCTCGCCTACATCTACTGAACGCTCACAGCAGCAGTCCTCTCAGTCAACAACTCAATCTAAGAAGAAGAAGAAGAAGTCCTTCTCCTGGAATCTATCATTACAAAAGGAGACACCCAAAGATACATGGGTTCCAGAAGAGGACCAGATTGACTGGGAGAAAGTGAAGCAAGGCTTTATTCTGAACAGATATTTTTTGAAGGAGCCTACATACTCAGAGTCGACACCAAATGAAGACTTCATTCGATATCTGGAGAATTTTGGAGATCAAGACCTCATAAAGAGAATCAGAACAGCAGCAGAAGAGGCCAAAATTCAGATAAGAGCTCCAGAGAAAGAGTACATGATCTGCCCAACCATACCTGGGAGCAACTTACCTGACAAGACTTACATTCTCAACTACATCAACCAGCTGGCCAAAATCAAAGGATACAAGATAGACAATCATGATCCTAACTACGCCAGAGTTAGAGATGGGATATATGAAAGTATCCAGCTGGTTTCTGATGCACAGAGGGAGAAGATGAGGAAGGGTGGAGCTGCAAGATGGTTCTCATAGACAATCCTTGTATCTTCTGTTTTTGTTTCACCTGTTAATCTCTTGTACTCAACAATTCACATATCAATGAATTTGGAGTTTTTCTTATCTCTCTGTTGCTTACTGTTATTTATCTTAAATAACAAATAACCTATCTGCCAGAACATGATACAAGTAACATTGTTTTAACTAAGTGTGGTTTTGACATCATCAAAAAGGGGGAAATTGTTGGGAACCCCATAAAATTTTATTAAGTTTTGATGATGCTCTTAC
>JAPKLX010004404.1:0-10038 GCA_026898415.1 Leonotis leonurus | reverse complement strand
AATACCTGAGACTTATTTGCATCTTTATTGTAAGACTTTCTGATTTTCATTGTCTTTTCTCCATTTTAATTTCGCATTGAATGCAACAGCTGCTTATTGTTAAAATATGAATGTTTTCGTGTTTAAGAAAATCAGAATTAGTACTAGTGACTACATTGTGTCGTGTAGGAAGTGTGTTTGAGTATTTTTAATTGAGATCAATTATTAATTTGAATTGATTGGTTTTGCAAATTTGCTTCAACTTTCTATTGACATTTATTTGTTTATTTTGCTATAATTTCATTGATCATTTGCAATGCAATAATTTTGTACATACATTGCATCTTTTTAATTAGCATTGAATTCAAACGCAATATATTTATTTATTTTTTATTTTGTTATCATGCATTTTAATTTTATATAATTTTATGGATCGTCATATTCAACATTTAATTAAATACATTTATGTTTAAATTTCATGATTGAATATTATGAAAAAATAAAAATTATATATATATAAAGAATATTAAAAGAAAATTAAAAGATCACGTTGATTGGATTGATATTTTTGTTTAGGAAATGTTGCTACAATCCAATAAAATCATTCCATAATTACTATGATTTATTTCAATAATGTAAGGCATGATATAGTTACAACAATATATAATTGAAAGACATTAATAGTCTTTATACTATTCAAGGCGAGAATTCTTCTAACAATTTATACTTCTGTCGATCACGAACTCTGTTTCGTGATCACAATTTGCACTGCCTACCTTAAGTCTACAGAAATTGTGTTGGCTTTTCATTCTTCAAAGGAACTAAATGATATTGTGATCTTCTCTTCTTTCTTGTTTCTTTTCTTTTTGTAGCTTCTCTTTTATTTCTTGAGTCATAGAAGCTTGTAGTGTGAATGTTGAAACCAGAGTTATTGGGGGAGAGAAGAAAAACAAAGATGACAGCTTGTGTAATAGATGTTGCATGTTACTATTAAAAGGTTCATTGCTTTTAGCTTTTCTTTGTCCTCTTTTTCTTTGATGTGTGTTTGTTTCTCATTCAAAAACAATATTGAAGGTCTGTTTGAATGATTCCTGTGTTCACATTACATCTACATAATGATTATATGATTAATTAATTAGATTATATCTCACTAGATCTTTTGGTGATTATTACAATATGTTGTATAGTAATTGTGGTGTTGGTTATTTAATCATATTGTGTGTTGCCTTTGATCATCTATTGTTATTGAACCATTTCTTTCTTAAGAAGCAAAAGAGTGAATTATATAATGATTAAGATGGGATAATTTCATTTTTAATCTAGAATCTTAGATGGAAGTCGTATCATATTGAATATGGAATTACTGCAAGAATTTCATTTTCTGCTGCAAAATATTTATATAAATTATAAAAATTTACCTCGTGCCTTTTCACTAGGTTTGAGAATCGGGCGGAGATCGGATAGTCATCTTGAAGTCTCAAAGTCATAATTCCAAAATTCTAGAATTTTATTGTCTCGTTTCTCATTTTGTTTGGAATCCCAAAGTTTCGAAATTTAAAATTTTGTCTCTATCCTAATCTCGAATAGTCATGAAAGCTCTTTCTTTATCTTAATTATCCATTAGAAGATTTAGCTAGTATCCAGTATGAAATGACTATGAATAATATCTATTCCGAATGCGATCAAAAAAGTCAAGTCTTGGGTCTAATTTTTGAAGAAGCTTGTTATCCATGTTGCACTTCCATAGCATTAAATTTATTATTTTAATTATTTTATTCGTTTCTAATTTGTTATCCGTTTTGCAATTTTAGCGTTCTTGAAATTGTTGTTTGATTCATTTTATTTTTATTTTTGGTAGATTGACGTTTACACTCGATATTGACTATTCAATTTAAAATAATATATCAAGTAATAATCAAATTCTACGAAATATACACATTTCAATTAACTACTCCATCTGTCCACCATCTTCCTTCACACTTTGACGGGGCATGGGTTTTAATAAAATATTTTGACTTTAGTTGGTAATGTAATGTGACTCACATTAATGATAATGTGTAGTGTGTAGTTAGTGGAGAATAAGACACACATTAATGTGTTATAAGTGAAGAATGAGTTACTAAAAATAGAAATAAAAGTGGGAAGATATTTGGTGGACGGACGAAAATGGCAAAGTAGAAAGAAGATGGTGGGCAGAGGGAGTACAATAAATCATGTGTCGAGAAACTCAAACCTTACTCAATGAACAAATACAAATTAAGTAAAATTATTGTTTTAAGATGCATGTCATATCAAACTAGGTTTTTGTGCAATATTTAAGAAAAGCAAAATATAATGTAATGTAAGTAAAATATGTTTTAAAAATTTTAATTTAAAAATTTATATTCGAGCCCTATCCTTTTGATTTATTAAGCCATAAAAGTCAATTAAATGTGGCATGGATTGTTAAAACAATTATATCTGATATATATGATAAATCATAAGTAGTAAATACAATATTAAATAAAGAATATAAATTGAAATCAAAGAAAAATATTTAAATTATGTAGTGAAAAATAAAATGGGAGACATATAATAGTGGAACACTTGATCTCATTTGCTTGAATAGTGTTCAAATAAGATGAGATAACGCCAACATAATATTATTTCCTTCTTATAAAACTTGACACATATTTATTTTTGAATTTTTCCAATAAACTAGTTACAAATAATAGTAAAAGTCAAATCATTCAAAAAGTGTAGACCCTAATAGTGCCATTGTAATTTTAATACTATATTCACTCTCTTTAATAAATTGTGTTTAAAAAAGTATGTCATGTTTTTAGTGAGATTCAAGGAGTACTACTAAGTATTTCATTTTAAAATATTTGAAGAGATAATGTGCTGTATTGAATAAACATTAAAAGTGTTGGGAAATATTTTATAAGTGTTTTGATTCAGATTCCAATACCTCCCCTGAAAAGATGTAATAAGTCCAATACTGAATCTTAGTGTTTTAAGAACTCATATGTTAGGGAGTTCTACCTTTCAGGTACACTGAAGAATGCCTACACTGAAGATTCAAGACTATCCCAAAACTGAAGGACCTTCTCCTCTGAAGTTTGTCCTGAAGTTTTGAAGTTGAAGCAAGAAGTCAAGTCTCTACCTAACTGAAGCTCAGTACTGAAGGTCAACCTGAAGATATAATTGGAGACCAGTACTGACTGTCTGCATTGAAGTGAAGACTGAAGTCCCAAACTGAAAGTCTGCACTGAAGCCTCAACTGAAGTTTCCACTGAGAATCAGCCTAGCCCGTAGGCATTTCCTTTTATAGCAAAAATCTCGGTAGGTAAACAAGATCTTTTTGCAGACTCCATAAATGGCAAAAAGGACGAAGAATCAACGGGAAAAATTCAAATTCAAAGCTCTGTCTCACAACGGCTATATCCTTGAGAGAGCAGTATAAATAACCCGATGCTTCAAACGCTTCAACTACCGGTTACCTCTGCTATCATCTCACTATCGCTCTCTACATTCAAGCTCTCAAGCTTTCAGTCTGAACACATAAGGATCTCTGTTTTATCTCTTAGTGTTCATAGCGATTCTTTTGTAACCGAAGAACAATCATAGCATTAGATTTAGCTCTAAGCTAGTAGTGATCAGTTTGACTGTAAATCCAACCTACACGGTTGATCACTGTAAGATTGTTATTTCTCCATTAAGTTGGAAAACCTCGACTAACATCGAGTACTCGTGGACGTAGGAGTTTTTATCTCCGAACCACGCAAACCAAATCTCTCTGTCTCTGTCTCATTTAAATTCAGTATTGATTATTCATTATATTACATCAACTGAATATTGATTAAGTGAAAAGAGAAAGATAACATTAAGTTTTCTGAAAACAAACGAGTAAGATTTAAAGCCACCACATTCCGCACACTTAAGTTATTAGTCCATCAGTCAAACACTAAGTGTAGACTGAAGGATTCCTAACTGAAAGTACTACTCTACACTGAAGTACCTCCCTTCAGTTCAGGAGCCACTGAAAAGTTTTAACTTGAAAAACTGACTGGTGTATCCCCCCCCCCATACACTCAGTTTCACTCGTTTCGGGACCAACAAAAAGAGATAAAGTTTTGTACTCCCTCCGTCCCAATAAACATGACATAAAACTTTTGGGCACAGTTATTAAAGAGTGTGTATGAAGTAGTGTAAGAGTGATAAAGGTGGTATGGTCCACACCTTTTTAAAGGGATAACTTTTACTATTTTAGAAATATGTCAAACTTAGTGAGACATCCAAATAAGGGAATTGCGTCAAGATTAGTGGAACGGAGGGAATATTAAATAAAAGATCTTGGAAAAGACTATTTATATGCTAGTAAAAATAGGTATGTGAATAGTTATGCTAAAATAAGTTTTTTTACATACTATTAACTAGAATTAATTAAATACAAGGTATTGGTTTTGAAATTTTGTAGAGTTGCAATTATCCTACAATTATGGAGGTGGTCTAGATAGGGTTCTTATTAATATAAATTATTTTCAAATCTTGTACTCCCTCTGTCCTACTAAGCTTGTCACACTTTTTTATTGGAACTTCCCACTAAAAATGACACATTCAAAAAATATTATAAATTATCTTTTCAAAAAGGTGTGGACCCTACCACCTTTATAATTCTTACACTACTTTATACACTCTCCTTAATAATCGTGACGGAAAAAAAAGTGTCTAGTTTAATGGGATGGAGGGAGTACTTGTGTTTCTCTCATTTGAATTATATATATATATATATATATATATTCTTTCTTTTCATTTTTAATTTAATAGTGTAGTATAATGACACAATCAATAAAAAAAATCATGATTAACCACTTATCATTATTCTTTCATTTAAGCGTCTTTTATTTCAAATTAACATATTTTATTCTTTGATTAAAGTTAAAGATTTATAATATATATAAAGAAAGTTTATATATAAAATCTAAATTAATACTTATGTCGTTATCCTATTAATGCAATAATAGATTTTAAACTGTGAGCAATAGAATATGTGAATTGAGTACAAATTCTCAAGAGTTCGAGAGTCATGTCACACCTCGAGAATCGAGAAACCATGTAGACCGGCTTGAATCAACAGGTTATTTGATTATTTAAAAAAAATTAGATTATATTAAATTTAAATTGCATATCCGCATTAGGGAGGATTCGAACTAGATATCTATTATCTTTAGTATTAATCTCACTAATATTAGACTAATACATGCACACTAAAGAGGGATCAAATTTGATGTCGAATTCACCGAACACCGGTTGAGATTAATTTTTATTTTTTATAAATAAATTATTTTTTATATTACGTGACCAACCGTATTTATTTATTGAATCGTTAAATCATACAAAGTCTAGACCCTAGAATATTCAACCCATTAAATAAATGCAATAGAATGTTAACAAATTTGTTGAATGCTCCAACGTAGGTATGTGAGCAAATCAGATCGTTCATAAATTATTGAGAGCTCGGTTAGATAAAAGTTCGTTTGAAATTCGTTTCGTTTACTAAACAAATTGAAGTTGAGCCTCTTTTTTGAGCCTAATGATTTTCGGTTCCAAAGATTCACAAATATATTTGAATATAATTTTGATGAACCGAAATTTGAATAGTTCGTAAACTTTGTTAACGAGTTTGTTCACGAACATTAAAAACGAGCCGAACTTCAAATAGTTCGCGAACTTTATATACGAATTAGTTCATGAACTTATCAAATTAATACATATATATATATTGACCAAGTAATTTAGTAAACGAGCTCGAACTTGAATATTAACAAACTGATGTTCGAATTTACTATTATATCAAATAATTCACGAACCACACTCAAGCTCGATTTTTATTTTATCGAACCGAACTCGAGATTAGTTTTCAGAACTCGAACCAAACTCGAGTCGAACTCAAGCCTTCAATTTTTCAAACAAGCTGAACTCAAACTTTCCCAAACGTAACCAAAATTTCCCGGACAAGACCAAATTTCTTGAATGGGACCAAAATGTCTCAAATTTATAAAATTAAAATTAACTTGGAAAATCGAAAGTCTTGATCAAGATTCGGGACTCCCGAGTCCCAAAAACTTACAAAATTCTAATTCCGGTTCAAATTAATTAATAAACTATAAAAAGTTACGATTTAATTGCCTCAAAATTTAGATATTAAAAAATTATTTCCCCATAACTTTTCAATTTAGTCAATAAATATATAAATTACATTACGATATTTTAATTTGGCAAAAGTACAAAAAAAATAAAAAAATTATTAGCTTTCTCATGGAAACCTTTTTTTCGACGAAGGATATATTGAAATGGATTAAAAAGGAATTGTATTATACTACTCTAATAAATGTTGATAAATTGGCGAGAGTGTGATGCCACACAATATAGAACATGTTTGCAATTTTAGCGTTCATGAATTGGTGGATTATTCATTTACAAATTTGTTATCTGTTTTGCAATTTTAGCATTCATGAAACTGTTGTTTTTTGGTTCATTTTTTTAAATTTTTTATGTAAGCCGACCATTTCACTCGGTATTGGCTATTCAATTTAAAGGTATTGGCTATTCAATTTAAAATAATGTACTCCCTCCGTCCACCAATGTCGTTAACGTTTTGCCATTTCGGGTCGTCCACCAATGTTGTTAACACTTAAACTTTCCTTTTTTGGACATACATTTTTACCCTTTTACCCTTACTAACTCCACTAACTTTTTATGCTTTTACCCTTTTACCCTTACTAACTCCACTAACTTTTTACTTTTTAATTTCCACTATCTTCACTATCTCTACTTTTCCACAAATTCAACATACTACATTAAAATCCGTGCCAAGTCAAAGTATTAACGACTTTCGTGGACGGAGGGAGTATCAAGTAATCATCAAACTCTGTGAATTATACACAATTCAATTAATTATTATAAATCAACTGGGATTAAAACCCTACACAATAAAAAAAACCCAAATTAAGTAAAACTACTTTTTTAAAACGTGTGTCATATCTAGGGGTGAGCAGAAACCGAAAAACCAAACCGAACCATTAATGTTTGGTCGGTTTGGATCGATTTTAAAATATACGGATTTGGTTCAATTATAATTTTTGAAAACCAATTTTTTTTTCCAATTTGGATTGGTTCTTAGTCAAACGGTTCGATTTTCAACCGAACTGATCGAAATTTATTATATATTCAATACATTATAAATTATAATAAATAAATAAAATATTTAAACCTAAATAGTATTTGTTACAAAATCTTATTAATATAATAATCACAAGTAAACAAATCACATAACCTATGAATCATTAACTTAAAAATTAAAAGTGTTCGAATAAATTAATATTTTTAATGTTTATTTCATGTTGTAAATTATCATATACAAGATTGAACAATTTTTATTGAAATAATTTGAGTATCAATTTTCGAGTGCACAGTACAATAAATTTATCATTGAAAAAATTATATATAATTAGAATATCGGATAATCGAAAACCGAACCGAAAACGAATTTTAAGTATTGATTTGGATCGGTTTGGTTTTGAGAATAATTTTGTCGGATTGGTTTTAATTTCTAAGTAATTTGGTTTATTTGGTTTTAGAGTTTTGGTTCGGTTTTTAACCGAATCGAACCATTGTTCACCCCTAGTCATATCAAACTGAGCTAGGTTTTTGTGCATAATTTATGAAAAACAAAATATAATGTAATGTAAGTAAAATATATTTGAAATTTTTTTGTTCGTAGTAATATCGATGGTTGCTAAAAAAATATTAACAACGGAATATATTTCGTTATTATATAACAACGGAATTGTAATGGAATTAATTCCGTTTCTAAAATGATTTCTTAAATTTTAGTAACGGAATTGTAACGAAAATTTCCGTTGTTAAATTTTAATAATAGATTATTCCATCACTAATTCCGTTACTAAAAGTTGAACAATAATTCCGTTGTTAATCCGTTAAAATTTTGAAACGAAAAAAAATTTCCGTCACTATTTTGTTGCTATAAAAATCCTTTTTTTGTAGTGTTAAAATTATGTAGTGAAAAATAGAATGGGAGACATAATAGTGGAACACTTAATCGCATTTGCTTGAATAGTGTTTAGATAAGACGAGGGATTAAAATCTAACAATTTTTTTTGTGATGGGATCAATTACGCGTGTTGATCTTAATAACGCCAAAATGATATTATTCTCTATGTTCTATTGACACATATTCATTTTTGAATTATCCCAAGAAACTTATTATAAAAAATAGTAAAAATTAAATTATTCAAAATGTAGACCCTACTGCCATTGTAATTTTGAAACTATTTTATACACTTGTGTTTAGAAAAATATTTCATGTTTACTAGGATCAAATGAGATAATGTCTTGTACTATTAAATAATTAGAATTAGTTTTTTTTTACGTATTAATTAATTAGAATTGAATATAAGTTATTGATTTTGAAATTTTATAAAAAAATTATTCTCCTACAATTATGGAGATAATTAGATAAGGGATCTTATCAATATAAATCATTTTCAAATCTTTCATCTCTCTCATTTGCACATATTATATATTTATATTTTATTCTCTTTTTATTTTTTGATATTAATATTGTGCACTATAATGGCACAATAAATAAAAAATAATAATTAACTATTAATTTAATTATTCTCTCATTTAAGCATTTTTTATTTCATGTTAACATATTTTATATTAATCAGTTTGTAAACACTAAATCAGAATGACTAAAGCAATAAAAGAATAATAATTAAACATTGGTTAGTTTTTTACATTTATGTACCTGTAATATATTTCAAAAAAATAAATAATAAAAAAAATTCTCCCTCTAACTATGAAAATAGTTTACGTTTTGATCCAACACGAGTTATAACAATGTGTTTTGCTTTTAATGGGGATGTGTAGTAAGTGAAGTTTGAGTGTCACTTGATATATTGTTTTACATTGGATTGTGCTGGAGTTTGAGTTCCACTTAATATATCATTTTAAATTGAATTGTGTGTAGTAAGTGTGTGGGTTTACTGGATATAAATGAAAAGTTTTAAATGTAAACCATTTTCGTGGACATCCAAAAATGACAAAACGTATATCATTTTCGTGGACATCCAAAAATGATAAAACGTAAACTATTTTCGTTGATGGGGAGTAATAAATAAGTATAAACTATATAAAATTATATTTAAATTATTTTATAGTTAGAAATATACTAAAAAATCATAAAATCTCACCAAATAGGGAATAACTCAATTTATAGATATTTGATAAATATTAATATATCCTAATGTTTGGTTGCCAAGATATGATATAATATGATAAGTTTAAATTTATATGTTATATAAGGATTATTTTAATCTCACCACTTCATTATGATTAAAATATAAGAAAAAATTGTGATTTTGGCACGGGCATAGTGTTTAACAGCGGACCGACGTATTAATTACATTTGCTACCAAACATATGATTTATCAAGATAATTAATCTAATTCTATCATACATATAGGATGTGTTTGGTTTTGTGGATGAGATAAATTATATTAATATGATAAGAGATGATGAGATTATTTGGATTATATAATCATGTGTTTTGTTTGATTAATTATAATGTTTGATAAATTATGTGATTATAATTAAAATATAGAAAATACCTAAATTGCCCTTTATAGAGATATGTTGTGTGTGTGTTTAATTGTATTTTTGTAAATAACAAAATTGATGAGGATAATTTTGTAAATTTGCATTTTGAAATGATGTTTGATTAATAATCAAGCCAATCAAGTCAAATTTGAGTTGATTAATAATCAAGGAATTCCTTGATTATATGCAGACCGAATAATCTATCCCGGGCCAAATCAAGCAAATCAAACACTTAATTATGCTTGATTATTTTATCAATCACACCTAAATCAAGGTTAATCAAGCAAACCAAAGACCCCATATTGTTTACCAAATAGGGCCTAAATATATAATTTATAATAGGATTAATGTCTCTAAGGTCCACCTGGGTGAACTTGTAGTCAAAAAAAACCA
>JAPKLX010003628.1:0-10847 GCA_026898415.1 Leonotis leonurus | reverse complement strand
GCAGATTACAGAGTGATAAGCACAGCAGATTACAGAGTGCTCAGAATAAACAAATACTCAAAACCCTCAAACCAGCATCACATAAATCTAACCAAAATCGCACCATTACAACAACACCACGAGCTAAGAGACCATTTTAGCAACTCAAGGATCAGATCCAAACTAATAGTGGCTATTCCTCAACGAAAGAACAATAGATCAACAGCCAGCAGTAGCCACAGCTGCCTAGAGCTGGACGATCAACTTAGCAGACAAAACAAACAGAACGAAATTCACTGAGGCAAATAGTCGAACAAATTGAGTGCACCCCAAACACATAGCAGTAAAGAACAGGGGCAGCAGCATCAACACGCAAATGAAAACCCAAACCAAGAAAAGAGCATCCAGCTAGCACGCATAAGATGAAAGACTTCCATTTTGGGGGAAGTCGAACTAATACCAACACAGGGATTGCGTCAAAAATTCTCGAGCAAGACGCAGCAGAACCAAATTGCGAAGGGGCGAATCTGCAGTCTAGGGTTTTTGGTGGAAGCGCACAAATTGTGCAACAAGTTGCGAAGAATCCTCCAGCGAGTTTCAGAGGGTGGATGGAGGCGGGAATTACTGGCTTACTATCATGAAAATGTCCAGCGGCGCAATATTGGGTATCTGCAGCTTGTTCCATAGTGTTAGCAGCTTCAGCAATTTGAACCCAGAAATCCCTTACAATGATCGAAACTGAAGAGGGAACTCAGATATGAAACTATTTTTTTGATTTTCGAAATTAAGAGTGGTAAAGAGTAGATTCACTACTCGGTTCCAAAGATTTTTGACGAGAGGGCAGAAAGTGTGCAACAGGAATCTAGAGAGAAGGAGGAGAATCCTATTCTAGAGAGAGAAACCTCAACTTGCTTTTTTGCCCTATCGCCCTCGAGGGCACTTTGGCTTCCATGGAGACTGAGGTTGGAGCGTGTGAGTGTGCGCTAGTTGGGCCAAAGAATATTATTCTTGTCGTATGTGCCTACGACAACACGTTAACAACAACGACAAAGACTAATGTTGTCTTATCTCAACTATGACAACAGATAAAGACAACGGTTTGTAGAACCGTTGTCTATGAGCGTGCATTTTGTCTATGACAACGGAGCTACGACAACATCAATGTAAAATCGTTGTCTATTAGCGCATTTTTTTGCTCAAAGACAACGGTTTTAGCTACCACAACGGTTTTTCCCCTTACAACAAGGGTTCTATTTAAAAACCGTTGTCTTTTTGGTGTTGTTGTTGGCCTTTTTTCTTGTACTGCCTTAAATAACATCCAATATTTTTTAAAATATATTAAATATTATTTTTATAATAACATAATTTTCAAGATTAACCACAAATATCAGATAATTAATTACTAAGAGATTAACTCATTATACTATTATGTTGTTATACAAGTACTAGATTTAAATATATAAATCATAAACTTACTAATTTGGTCATATATGCATGATATATTATTGGAGTAACAAATTAAGTATATTTTCATTAATTATATATTACAACTTATATTATATTTAAAATCAAGTAGACATAGTCATATGATTATACAAAATACTTATATTTTTAAAGCACACTTTTATATTATAATTATTTTTATTTTATTGTAATTAGATATATAATTATTTAGATTGATAAGCTAGTTTTAAAAAATAATTTAGTATAATTAAATCATGACTATTTAGTTATGTAACAAAAAATATATTTTGTTCAATCTTTTCAATTATCAATAAACTCACATATTTTGTAATTTGTCACTAATATTTATTAACTATAATTTATTAGTTAAAATAAACTATTTTATTATAATTAAAATTGAATATATGTATATATATATATATACATATAATTATACATATATATATATTGATATATACGAAAGCAATGGTATATACCAAATTTTTATTATATACTACGGTACGGTATATGATGGTATACCTCGATATTTTGAAAACTTATACCTTTACTTTACCGAAAAGTTCGGTACAGTATCATACCTTACCAAAAATTCCGGCATACATTATATTCAATATTTTATGGTATTTTTCAGTACGGCATGTACGATATGCCGTTATTTCGGTAAATTTTGATAGCCCTATTTAATACACATGAGATTTGGATTGTTAGCCATGAACAACAATCCACTCTGATGGAAAACAAGAACGAAAATTGGAGTGTTTGAATACTTCTTAATTTTTGAAAATAGATACTTAATTCTCTATAGGGGGAAGAGAATCTTAGGTGTGAGGAATAGAAAAGCGGCCCCTACTATGTCTCTTATTTATAGATATTTTGAGCTAGATTATGGTTTATAAAGTTAATAGATAAAATCCCAAATAATATAACTAATATCTCACTTTAATCTCACGCAGTTCCATCTATTATTTAAATTCAAATTTGAATAATTTAAAATTTATTTTGACTTGGTCAAATCCATAACTTAATTAAATTAATTTTCAAGTCACTTTTGGGCCCAATTAAATTTAATTAATTATTTGGTCCAACTTAGACTTAAATTAATTAATTTAAGTTAATTTAATATCAAATTAATTACTCTATGAAAATACAATAAAGTGTAAGTGCATTATAAATATTTATCGACTTCATTATAGGATAAATATTGAATTCATCTTGATCCATTCAAATTATCGATGTAACCATCTTGTCATTAATTATTTTCCGCGTTTAAGATTTACTAAATCCATTAATTAATTGAGTTTGCTGACAACTTACAATTAATTAATATATTGATTCGTGAGTAATCCGATTCAGACCACATACGAAATATATTCCAATCGGCCGGGTTTCTTATGCAATAAATGCGGATTTAATCAACTCGTGTCACCGAGAACGTGATTCTGTACAACTGACAGTTGAGCACTTCTAGGTAAGTTAATCACTACTGCCCAAGACATCACTATTTGTAATGTCCCGTTATTTTACTAATAGTTTTTATGTATTAAAAATCTGCTCGAGAAAATTTCGTTATAAAAATCTAATATATCTGTTAACTAATCGATATTAGTAACTAGTGTTGTGTATCTTGTAATTATTAGAGTAATGACAGATACTACGTGACTTTTGTTTTGATTTAATAAAGTTATTCAAAGAGACGAAACTAAGTAAATTCTTAAGATGCATAATCAATAATTTAGCTATAAGTTAATCATAACTTATAAGATAACCAATTGATAAATTAGTTGGAAAATTTTGGATGAAAGTTAATATTTGAAGAATTTTTTTTAAGCCCATTTAGAAAATAATTATATACTTCTTAGAAGTTTTGTATATAGTTAGTTAATAACATATTAAATATGGAAATGATATTAACTATTCTATATTATCTTGTATTGATCAAATATTAGATATGGTAAAATGTTGTTTGAATGCACTTGATGAGTACTATATCTATGCAGTAAGAATTTTCAGACTATATATATATATATATATACACACACACACACGATACCTTATAAAAAAAAGGGTGTATAAGATTGTATTTAAGGAACAACTCCCTACATTACATAACATAAGTTAAGACTACAATAGGCATGCAGTCTATAAACTGCTTATGTATCAAAAGAGGGAAGAAAAAGAGAACACACAATCTGCTCGGCAGATTTGCAGATGTACAATCAAAGTCAAAATTTGATTTTGGAAGTAAGTTAAACAAAAGTAAGGAAATATTAAACAGTAGGAATCAGTAAAGCAGGAAATATTAAACAAAAGGAAAGTCTAAAAGGCTAGACTAAAGCAAGGAAGACAGAAGAAGTTGCTGGGGTGCATTTCTCGTTGGTGAAGAAAACAGAGGCAGTAAACAACAGCTGCACTCTTCATAGTCTGTAGCCAAAAGAATAAAGATCTCTGCACATTAAATAAAAGGATATCAACAGTAATATCTTATGCCTCAAAAGTCAGCTTTGCACTAGTAAATATATAGAATTAGGATTCAGTAAAGTAATGGAAAACAATAAGACTTACTGGACTAATAACAGAGATTGGACAGGTGCAAATAGTCAAAGATTTGAAGATAAAGCAACACTCAAGTGTCTCTGCATACATAAAACGTTGCATACACCTAAACCATTCTATATAACAACTAGAAGCTCCCTCATACCCAATTTAGAAATCAGATTCACTCATACTTAGAACATTCGGGAAAGCTTTCATTCCAACAAAGAAGCATTCAAACCATTCAAATCCTAAGGTGTAAGGTATACAATTCATACTTTAAGCTTTACTTTTAGAACTTAGTTCAAAACATTCTTCTACTTCTAAACTATGTTTCAGAAACTATAAGATTAAATTTAGTGTAATCTTATAATCTGCTTTCTTCACCTTCTCTTTAGAACCTAGATATGTTCAGAAAGAAAGAACCTAACATATTCAGTATGAAAGTCTTCAAAAGCTTTTAAGTGTTCTTTAGTTCAAGGTTAATAAACTCTTAACTTAAGACACACAATCAGACAGATGCTTTAAACTTAGAACCATAAGAAATCATGTTAGCAAAGCGTATATGCACATTCTTGCATTTGAGAATTTCAGAAAACAGGTCTGTACATGTGCTTCAGAATTTTAGTACATAACATGTAACTAGAATACAAATTAATGACTATGTACAGAGCTTAGAAAATGAATTCAAAATGCAGAACATAGAAACTTCAATAATGTTTCAGAATTTCAGAACATAGAATTTATAATTAGACTTTCAGATTCAAAACATAGAGAGAACTTGGAAATAAGTTCAGATTCCTTAACATCACTTACAACTACATTTTCAGGTTTTAGAACATAGATCTATGTTTATATATATATATTTCAGACTTTAGAAACATAGACTCATATTCAGATTCTGAAACATATACAACTTAGAAAATAGGTTCAAAATGAATTAAAAACCCAATTTTTAAACCACCATCTCATCCACAATAACTCAAATTCAGAATCAAACACCTTACCTACTAAACAAATCAGAAAATTTTACAAACTAAACCAAACCATTGGAGCTTCAGAACTCTTGCTTAATCCTCCTCCACCTAATCCTCAAAGTTCTTGGCCAAAACAGAAAATAAAGAGAGGAAAAATTAGTCTTTTCTTAAACTCATTTGAACTATAGTTTGGCCAAATGTTTAACACAAAATTTAAAAAGAGAATTTGAACATGCAAAAAACGAAGATTTGAAATTTAAAATACAGAAATAGAAAGAGGAATAAGGGAAATAAATTATACCATTGAAGGGAGAGACGCCGGCTGCAGAAGTTCGGGGGCAGTCCGACGAGCTCCTCTTCGAACAGTCATTCCACCTAAAGCAAGAAAGAACCTTTATCTTATTATTCAGATTTACAAAAAAATACAGAGATTCCAGATTTTGAACCCCAAATTCGAACTAGAACCTTGTCAATTTTCTAAACCCAAAATTTTGAAGGAGATAAGAACATGCATAATACAAAACCTGAAAATATAAGAAAAGAATTAGAATTAGGGGTTTACCTGTGAGAAGCCGATGACTGCAGTCTAGAGAGCTCCGACGAGCTCCTCACCGTTGAATCACCCTGCTGAGAATCGAGAGGCAGAGAGAGAACAGAGGCAGAGAGAGAGTTAGGGGGATTGTAAAATTTTAGAAAACAATTAAAATCGAACATGCAGATTCTAAATCGAGTAAAAGAAGGAAAACATAGACTTGGCCTTACCTGTGAAGTCGACGACGACATTCTGGGGGTAGCTCCGACGAGCTCCTCTTCGGACGACTAATTCCACCGGTGAGCAGCCTGGAACATCGAGAGAACAGAGATAGAGAGCAGCGACCGAGAGATGGAGAAGGGAGAAAGGGGGCTGGATATTTAGGCACAGAGAGAGAGACGAGAGAGGCGAGGGAGAGAAACTGTGGGTGTGTCTATGCTAGGGTTAGGATAGTTGAAGCTTAATCAAACGGGCCGGGTCAATTAAATCTAATGGGCTGGGTCTAGATTGTCTAATGGGCCGAGATTAAACTAATTTAATCATATGGGCCGTAGAAAGATTATTTCAATGGGCCGATTTTAGGGTTTGTCGAATGGGCCGGTTGAATTAATGGAATGGGCCGAATGAATTTATTTAAATGGGCCAATTAAAACAAATGGGCTAAGTCTTAAAAAAAAAATTCAAATGGGCTAAGATTTAATTAATTGGAGTGAATAATTATGATTTAGATTGGGCCAAATAATTAGATTAATTGAGATATTTTTAAGATATGAAATTAGTAATGTTATTTAACTCTTAATAAATTCTTAAAGAATGTCAATTAAAATTTATATTATCCTATAAGTTTTAATTAGCATTTTAGCTTGGGAATAAATTATTTTAAGTAAATTATCTTAAATAATTATAGTACCCATTAATAAGTTAATTGGGTAAAACAAATGAAAACATTAAGGATTTAATAGATCAAAGATTGATTTAAAATCCTACGAAAATAGTTATAGGAATCTCTAAGTACTCGAATATTAGTCGAGTAAGAAATTAAAATAATTAATTAAATAATAGAATAATATTTCATTTTATTTAGATGAAATAAATTATATACTCACGATAAGTATCTTCTTCGTAATTACGATTAAGGTTTAGCGAAGGGAAAACACTAGACGGTAAACATTCAGATCCTATTAAGCAAGGAAGCGATTCAGGTAGGCTTTCTTATACAACTAAAATTATGTGTGTTGTATCAGTTTACATTTCGTTTCAGAAAGCATTTTGAATTGAAAATATGCGAAGTATTGTCTTGCCAAAAATATTTATATTTTTGTATGATACATATCTGCTTGAACTATTATAATCGAATTCGGGTCCTAGAGGATTGTTATCTTACTTGGACTAGTGTACACAACGACCGTGAGTCATCTAAGCGGGTTGACCGGTCAAGTGTCCGTGGAAGGTGGCCACCTTCCCGACACACAAAAATACAGATATGATTGATTACTCCAGAACTTAGACTGCGCAGTCGAACTTTAAGAATCACAAAAGAATTTAGTGAACATAGGCTTCTTTAGAGATAAAATCCATATGTCTCACTGTGTTATGGCAATGACAATTATATTAGTACGAATGCGATTTCGGCATGTGTCTATTGAGTACTTTCGTACTCAGCCCTGCATGTATTTATAAATGTGCAGGTTGAGCTGTGATGTCAAGGAGGAGTGCTTAGCGATGATTTTTGTCGAACTCAATTAGTAGTAACTCTTGGGGGTTTACATGTCCTCACACATGTAAACTTAGAAATTGATCCAATTTCCGCTGCAAACACTCATTTCAGTATTCAGTATTTCTAGATGTTATAATCAACGACGTATGTATTTTGGTATCGGTTACTTAGTATATGAATCCTTATTTATCGAAGCACTTATTATATATTCACCTTCGAGTTAATACCCATTTCCTTATCCATTTCTATATTTTTATCCCTAAGTCACGGTTATACCCATCGTTACTTTACTTAGTGAAGGTGGGTCGTGATAGAGTGGTATCAGAGCAACTAGTGCTCTGAACCCGAGAGTCTTTTTGAGTTTCAAGTCTAGTATTATTCCACTAGACTAATTAACGAGTCGACAAAAGCCTAGCACTCCCACACATCACGCTCGACGAGAAGGAGGTAAGCATCTCATTTAAGTGAGAATGCTTTGATTATGAAAAGGGATAAACATATTCCTTCACTTCGATTTTAAAATTTCGAAACTTAAGTTCTTTCCTTATGAACATAGATGCTTTAGTTTGCATGTATCCCTTTAGAAAAGAGGACTTAGACAAGAACTTTAAAAAGAAAATAAAAGGAAACAGAAAAACGAGAACGTCCAAAACTAATGCTAAGCCCAATTACGATAAAAACAAAAAGGAAAAAAAAAATCTTTCCTTTCATAATAAATCATAAGTTTAGAATACTCAATAATTCTATAATGGTAAGCATACCATACTAAAAGACTTTACGTAATTTTAACCATTAACCCAAAATGTTGATATCAACCAAACATGGTTCGAAATTCAACTATATTATTATAAATTAAGACTAATGCCTAAGAAGCCTAATTAAGAATTTTCTTTCTTTCCTTAGATGGCAAGGACGATGCGTACTGCACGTAAGAGGATATCTCCATGAGCTAGCCTAGCCACCATACTGAGGGCATATCAGACCTATGCCCCGTGCATAGGAGACGATCTTGGCGAGTTTTTGTCGCACTTTCGGAGGATGTGGGAGGCAGCAATGCCTCACGGTGCTACTGGCATGGACGGGATTATGAGGTTGACCCAGCTGCTACCGACTGACTGGTAGGGTTGGGCGAGGATGATATCTGGGGACTTCATTCACCCCGTCGGCAGGAGCTATGATCGGGAGGGAGACTTTCCGAGATTTGTTGCCACTCTCCACTTCTACTATGATGCCTTCAGCAGCGCACCCATGGGACCCTACATCCGTCCTGGAGATCTAGTACCTGTTGGCGATGTGCCGGCTATGTGGGCTCCATTGCTGCCTACATTCCTCCCTACTAGTGTGATTCCACTGCCTCCGATGCAGAGCTTTCTGTATCCACCACATTCACCTGAGATTCACGGACGACATGACATTGAGGCAGGACCATCTCGACCAGCCAGAGAGATCCGACCACCGTCTCCATGTCGCAGAGCACAGACTTCATACCCTATGTCCACCTCAGCTTTGGGGCGACTACTGAGAGCTACGCGTGAGATGCCGATGGTAGGTGGTAAGGGCAAGGCCCTAGCTACATCTGACTCAGAGGATGACTACACCCGAGTCGAGCCTTTATCGACAGCCACTAGCATGGATTCCCGGTAGAGGGGATTGTCTCCAGATGCTAGGACCTTTTATGCTGACCTGAGGCGTAGGATAACTGAGCTGCAGAGGCCATTGAGGAGAGCCAGAGATAGAGAGGAGGGAGATGAGCATGATGCGGTAGAGGATCCAGAGGAGGATCAGGATGAGGAGTAGGGATGTCATTCTGACCGAGACCATACCGACTCGACAGCTCACCCATAGTGGGGTTATCTTGTACTATTTTTTTTGATATGTGATGTACTTATCAGAAACGGATCATATGTATAGACCGTTCTGATTTTATTATTTTGTTAGTACTAGACGGAAACGTTGATCCTACGAGGATCGTTCCGTAATGCGCTTAGATTCTCTTTTGTTAGCACATATTCACATATAGTATGTGTACCGTGACTAAGTTTTGTGATGCCACGTAGGATGGTGAGCATCATGGCATGTACTTGGATAGTACATGTAATGCCCCGTCTTTTAATTATCAAAGTGAACGATATTCGAACGCGATTGTTATTTATATATTGAACGTTGTAGTTAATTCATGAGAATTTAATCTAGTTAAAAATGAATTATGGTTTAATATAAGAAGTATTTATAGACTCTTGATTTCTATCTGATAGATATTAATATTAAGGTTATGTTTTATTCTTAGGATAAATTATAAGTGTAAGTATATGTTAAGTATTTTGGAGAACTATATTAATGATATGCATAGGGTGCATACAATATAGTTGTATGGTTAAGATTTTATCTATGTATATATATAAGAAGCATGCTACAAGTATAGATATATATATATGCTGTGAGAATTGTCAATGCAGAAAGTAGAACCACACGCATAAGACTAAATATATATATTGAGATCTGCAAGACTAATATTGGGAGAAGGAAAGATATTGCACTCAAGTTATGCACATGCATAAAGGTACTTAGAAAGTAAGGAAAGACAAGAAAGTAAAACACCTCCATAGAACATAAACCATAGATATATATATATATATGTGTGTCAGTGCATTACATAGTAAGTAAACTAAAAATCTGAGCTACAACCAAACTGCTCGGCAGTATGCAAATGAAGGAAAGAAGGAAAACCTTCTATATGTGTAAGGGGTATGATGATATTATTACAACATAGGGAAGATATTCCTAAAAGCTTACACACTAAGTAAAAGTTAAAGGCAGGAACATAAGAAGAGAAGCATGTTGCAGCATGGTTGGAGAGTAAAGAAGTGATTGAATAACAAGTCCCAACACCTCAACCCCACTGCTGGATTTAAGAAGAGACATCCTTACCATGCTTTGCTTTACCTGCAGAGATGATTAGACAGATTAAGATAGATAGCAACAAAGCATTTCATTCTATAAAGAGGATACTAACCTAAGAAATTACTACACACAACCAATATACACTCGGCAGAATCAAAGAGAAACACTAGCACAAGAGTAGCCACATTTTCATTCAAGAAGTAGTTAAAGTCCTAAGGTAAGAAATGGAAGCTCTAGCTATACATTTCAGTTCATATCTTTAGAGTATCAACTTTTGATTATCTTTTAAACACTAATCTCCATTCCTGCCCTCCAATTAAGTCCATGAAAACATAAACCAAAGATATAATAATGTTATCCAGATTTAAGTTGAGAAGTTTAAAGGGATTCTAAGCTCAAGATTTAACAAAGCTTTAACTTAAGACATAAAGGATACCAAAAGCTTTACACTTAGAATCATTCTCTACATAACACCGAAGTATCAACTATATATGCAGTTTTTAGATTTAGAACATAGACATATTTTCAGATTTAGAACATAGACATATTTTCAGATTTCAGAACATAAGACTCAATCGTGTAGTCTTTTCAAAGTCCAGTTTATATATATATATTTATATGTTTTAAAATAGCAGTTTAATGGCCAGAGTATGAACTTAGAATCTATGTTCATAGTTTTGAACAACAAACCATAAGCATTTATAAAACAGAACATAGAAAACAGAATGTAGCATTTCTTCATCAG
>JAPKLX010004195.1:0-10259 GCA_026898415.1 Leonotis leonurus | reverse complement strand
TATGATTGATTGGCAATCCACAAATCAAATCAAGCTAATCAACAAAACGGCTAGAAGTTCAAATTCAGGGCCTATATATATTTGAAGATTTAAAGTCTGAAGTATGACGCTAACGATATACTGCAGAAATATTCTCAAGCATTCTATCAGACAAAGCTTCAAATCGTTCGTGATCGCAATCACACCTCGAGAATCATTTTGTTCTATCATTTTGCAGAGTCTGAAGTTCACGCTTACTTTCTGCTTTGTATAACTCACTTGAGAGATTTTATCTGGATAGAATCTAATTGATTAGAAAATCATTTTGTTCTATCAACTTGAGCAATCTGTAATTCAAAAAGCTTGCATCTCTCTGATTGAATTAATCAAGTAAACTGAAAAGTTTGCATTTGGTGTATTCCCCCACCCCCCCCATACACCAAACCTTGCTCTTTCGGGACCAACAAGTGGTATCAGAGCAGTGGTTCATACGACCATTGTTTTGTTTTCACAAGGTTAATACCTGCGTGGTCAACTTGAATAGATCTAGAAAATCTTTTCATCATCTGCATACTATCTGTTATGGAGTCATCTGTTATCAGGGCATGCGAAGAATTCTCCATCCAAGGTTACAGAGAATGGAGTTTCAGAATCAAGATGTGTCTCAAAGCTCATCACTGCTTGATGTGGAAGGTAATAGAAGAAGGACCTTTAGCCATTACAGAAGAAACTACTCGTATTACAGAAACAGGAGTAGTCAAGGAAGCTGTACTGAAAGACCCCAGAAAGTATACTTCTAAAGAAAGAAGAGAAGCAAATCTTGATGATTTTGCTAAAGGAGTTATCTCCAGTACTGTGAAAGGAGTTCATCTGGCTAAAATCCAAGATCTTGACACAGCCAAAGAAATGTGGGAAGCACTAAGAGATCTCAGTCTAGGATCTGAAGCAATGATTGAAAATAAACTATCTTTGGCATGCAACAAATTCGATGAATTCAAGATGAAACCAGGAGAGACCATCGAGCAGATGAAGAACAGATTCATTGAAGTGTTACTTGAAGTGTCTGCTTTTAACAAGAATAAGTACACACAGAGAGAGAAGAATCTCAAGATTCTTAGAGCTCTACCACCAAGCTAGGAAATTGACTCAGCTATGCAACCTCTATGTGCTGATTTTAATGATCTATCTGTAGAAGCACTCTTTGATCATCTAGCTGTTCATGAATGTGACATCAGAAGGATTCACGGATCAGATTACTCCTCCAGCAAGAAGAGTGAGAATAGCACAAAGAAGGAGAAAGAGACTGCCTTCAAGGCGAAGTGCAAAGCAGATGAATCAGCATCATCTGCTACACCAGCAGAAGGTGGATATGATAAGTTACTCAAAGAATTCTCAATGATTGCAAAGAGAATGGACAAGATGGAAGTCAGATCAAGAAAGTATCGTAGGTTCTACAAAAACAACAAGAGTAGATACCAGAAAAACAAAGAAGCAGAACGATCTGATGACAAAACAGAAAGTAGAGGTAATGGTAAAATCACTAACCCTACTGACTATACTTGTTATGGTTGTGGGAGAACAGGTCATTTCAAAACAGATTGTCCTGATCTATCTAAAAGCCAAAGAGAAGAACTTCGAGCTAAGAGAGACAGAAAACTCAAAGCTCAACGTAAAGCTATGATAGCAGAAGAAGACTCTAGCAGCTCAAGTCATCTAACAGACAGCTCATCAGAAAATGATGAAGCATTCTATGCAGGAGAAACAGACAATGATTGGGATGAATGCTACATGGGTCTAGATAATGGACTCGATCAGAATGAGGTAAATTCTCAAGACTCCCTATCTTCAAATAAATCTGACTATAATTCAGGAAATGAAGATGAACCAGAAATAATTCAGGAAATGAAGATGAAATAACAAGTATCAAGAATCTATTCTCTGAAGCTATAAAAGAGAATGATAAATTGAATGATACTGTAAAATTCCTAAGCGAAGCAAATACCAAGTTCTCAGTCCAGTTAACCGATCTAGAAGAACAGATCAAGAGAAAAGACAGTGAGATTCATTCTTTGAACTCAAAGGTCAAAGATCTTATCAATAGGAACAACATTGCTGAAGAAAAGATAAAGAAAGGTAGAGATATGATCTACAGAAGTGATGAATGTGCCAAGCTGCTCATCAACATACAACAGAAAGGTACATCTGGATTAGGATATTCAGATCACTCAGAAAAAGCAGCAGGTCCAATAAAATTCGTACCAGAAAGAAGACAGATACCAGATCAAGTAATAAACTTGAAAAATAAGAAAGATCTTCCCTAGAAGATGATGGTTAAACAACAGACAATATCATCAAACCAAAGGACATCCTGCCTACTATACTGAATCAAATCAACAGCACAAAAATAATGTCAACAGGACATTACAGAAGAAAGCAAAAAGGAATGGATTGGAGAGACATCATCCATCTGTTCTTCATTCAAAGTCCAATGTTGATGAAAATGGGAATATCATCACCAGCTATATTGTTGTTCCCAATTTAAAGCTATTCTGGATTCAAAAAGGAATTTTTGCTAATAACCAAGCACCCAGACAATAAAGGGTAGCTAATTAATTGCAGGACCAGAAGGCTGCAAGAAGAAACAAGATTGCTAAAGAATCTACTAACAGACTACATTGAAAAACCAGGACCCCAAGTCACTTTTGGATGTAATTCAAAAGGATATACCAGAGGATATGGAAACATAAAAGTTGGCAAGACCACCATTTCAAATGTTTCATATGTTGAAGGTCTCAGCCACAATCTATTTTCTGTAAGTCAGTTCTGTACAAATGGTAATCAAATTATTTTTGACACTAACAACTGTCTGGTGAAGAATAAGGAAGGAGATGTGGTACTCCTTACCGGAATATTGCAGGATAGACTATATATTGTGCAATGGAACAACCAGATTGAGACATGTCTGGTCACTAAGACAGTATCAGAAACTAGCTGGCTGTGGCATAAAAGATTAAGCCATCTCAACTTCAAGTCAATCAATAAGATTGCTCGAGAGAAACTAGTTGAAGGATTACCAGAACAAATCTATGACAAAAGCCACATCTGTGAAGCTTGTCAAGCTGGAAAGCAAACCAGATCATCATTTTCCAGCAAATCTGTCCAGAGTTCAACCAGAATATTAGAGTTACTACATTTAGACTTATTTGGTCCAATTAAACCATTAAGTATAAATGGTAGGAAATATACTCTAGTTATCATTGATGATTATTCAAGATTCCCTTGGGTAATATTTCTGTATAAGAAGAAAGAAACACTGGAGAAGCTGCCAAATTTTCTCAACAAAATCACCAAGAAAAAGGAAGTCTCTGTTACCACCATCAGAACAGATCGTGGAACAGAATTCTTAAACCAGAAGGTTGAGGAATACTGCAATCAGATGGGAATTACTCATCAAACATCTGCTGCAAGGACACCTCAACAGAATGGGGTAGTTGAAAGAAGAAACAGATCACTAAAAGAAGCAGCTCGCACTATGCTCAATGCAACCAGATTGCCGAAGAAATTTTGGGCAGAAGCCATCTATACAGCATGCTACACCCAGAACAGATCAGTAGTCACCATTAGACATGGGAAAACACCCTACGAGATATGGAACAACAGAAAACCTAAGATACATTATTTCCGCTCTTTTGGCTGTCTGTGTTATATTCACAATAATGGGAAATCTCAGTTGAAAACCTTTGATAGCAAAGCTGATCCAGGAATATTCTTAGGATATTTTGATGTTAGTAAGGCTTATAGGGTTTACAACAAGAGGACTCACATTGTGGAAGTAACACCTCATATTGTTTTTGATGAATCTGTTATTAGTAACAGAAACCTAGATGTTGATCAAACACAAGACCAGAACAAGAACCAGAAAGCAAAAGGAATTCTGCTAGAAGATATTCTAATCTGGAATACATCAGAAGAGAATGATGTTGAAGTTCCAAACAATGCTGAAGCAGTAAGCTTGCAGCAAGGAGGAACAGAACAGACAACCTTAACTACACCTAAACACAATCAGCCAGAAGAAGGAAACAATACTAATGAGCCAGAACCAGATCAACCCGAAGAATCAAGAGATACAAATGATTGGAATAATGATCAAGAAGGACCAGAAGTTGAAAATCCTTTTCAAACATCTCATCCAGAATTCGAGGACCCAGCAAGCGAACCGGAACAGGAGATATCAAAAGAAGAGACATCCAGCAGAAGGAAATGGATTCAAGAAAATCATCCTTCTGAACAGATTGTTGGGAACCCAACAGATAGAGTGAGAACTAGAACAATGCATGGAGAAAGTGCACTTCTCAGTTGCTATCTATCACGTGTTGAACCCTCTGACACTTATGAAGCACTTAGAGATGCAGACTGGGTCATAGCTATGCAAGATGAACTCAATGAGTTTAAAAGAAACTAAGTCTGGTATATGGTAGACAGACCAAAACACCAGGGAGTGATAGGTGTCAAATGGGTATTCAAAAACAAACGAGATGAGAACGGAGAAGTAGTCAGAAATAAGGCTAGACTTGTTGCAAAGGGATACAATCAACAGGAAGGTATAGATTTTGATGAGACTTTTGCACCAATGGCCAGATTGGAAGCAATTAGGCTGTTTTTAGCATATGCTGCATACAAAAGATTTAAAGTATACCAGATGGATGTTAAAAGTGCATTCCTAAATGGCATACTTGAAGAAGAAGTGTATGTTGAGCAACCACCTGGTTTTGAAGAGGAGAATCTTGACCAGAGAGTATATAGACTAGCTAAAGCTGTCTATGGTTTGAAACAGGCACCCAGAGCGTGGTATGAAACATTGTCAACATTCCTACTGGAATCAGGATTCAGAAGAGGTTCTGTTGACAAGACACTGTTCGTCATCAAAGTCAAAGAACACATTCTGTTGGTCCAGATATATGTCGATGACATAATCTTTGGATCACAATCTCCCTATCTGTGTGACAAATTTGCAGAACTAATGAAGAACAAATACCAAATGTCCATGATGGGTGAGATGAATTTCTTTTTAGGTCTGCAGGTAAAGCAACTACCAGATGGTATCTTTGTTAATCAAGCAAAGTACATCAACGATCTGCTAATCAAGCAGAGCAGTTAAAATTCCAATGCAATCCAATGGGAAGATAGATCCAGATCCAGAAGGGAAACCAACAAACATTACACAATATAGAGGAATTATTGGCTCTCTGCTATATCTAACTGCAAGTCGTCCAGACATCACATATGCAGTTGGAGTATGCGCCAGATACCAAGCCAACCCTAAAGAATCACATATGGAAGCTGCCAAAAAGATACTCAGATATCTTAAAGGGACAGCTCACATTGGTCTCTGTTATCCACAAGATGATAACTTTGAACTTACAGGCTATTCTGACTCAGACTATGCAGGATGCAAGCTGGACAGAAAGTCTACTTCTGGAACGTGTCAATTTCTTGGAAACAAGTTGATATCTTGGTTTTCAAAGAAACAGACATCTGTTGCTACATCAACCACAGAAGCAGAATATATGGCTGCTGGAAGCTGTTGTGCACAAATCCTATGGTTGAAACAGCAACTAAGAGATTACGAGATTGAAGTGAAGGAGATACCTATATTCTGTGATAGTTCAAGTGCAATAGCTATAACACAGAATCCAGTACTCCACACAAGATGCAAACATGTCGATGTGAGACATCATTTTATCAGAGATCATGTTGAGAGAAAGCATGTCAAGATTGAGAAGATTCATACAGACATCCAACGTGCTGATATTTTAACTAAAGCACTACCAGAAGAAAGATTTAAGATGCTATGTGGGAAACTTGGATTACTCAGTCTGGATGAAGGACAACAGAAGGTTACCAGATAGTTGACAACAGAAGGCTACCAGATAGTTGACAACAGAAGGTTACCAGAATGTTAACAACCAAAGCTACAAGAATGACAGAAAGCCTAGATGAAATAAAACACACGTGGCATAACTTTCTCTATAATTGATGAAAGAGCCATGTGGAAATTATTTCTTAAATGCTAAGTCAAGGGGGAACCTTTTAAGGAAATTGAAGCGTCTAGATAATAGACGTCACTTTCCTAAGTTACAGACTGTAAAAGTTAACTTTTACCCTAGATTTACTAAATCTTCTATTTTTCGTCATGATTAACACATCTTTGGGAACTGGGATCGAGGAAATCCCTGCAAGAAAAGGAAAAAGGAAAGTTGCATTAGAAAGGAAGATACGCACACGCTTGCCTACACTCTTGGATCTAGCGCGTATATCTCACGCAATGAAAAGCGGCAAATCAATCAACTGAAGCGGGAAAACCTAAAAAGGGAGAAAATTTATCCAACCCTTCAATTTCTTACCGCCTTAATATCTACTATTATTTATTGTGCTATATATATGGGATATATCTCACTAAACTGTTCACCTTCACGTTTATTGCACTGAGCACTTCTCAAATCTCCTAAGCACTTAAGAATTCCCAAAACCTTTTCTCTTCAAATCTCCCTTCAATCATTTGCATTTTTGATCATGGCACCCCAAACCTTTTTGTTTCTTCAACACGTGACCGAGGTTCAGAAATTTCTCACACCTGAACCATATGCTGTGTTTAATACTCACGGTTTTCGAAAACTTGAAGAAATTTTCGCCATTGTTACTCGCTGCAAAGGTTTTTGATGTTATCTATATTCTGCATCTTATTTTCATTTATGTCTCCTTATGAACTGCCCATACATTGTCCCTTGCTCTAATTTAAACTGCTTAGATGTGGGAATTTATACTTGTTCATATAAACTGATGAATGAACATATCCTGGTTCTGTATGATCTTATGATGTTAGGTTTCTGCAATATTGTTACTTCTCATCCTAACAAATTCTTGGCGAAACAAGTGGCTTCATTCTACCTGGCATGGCAGAATGACAAACATGGCTTTGAAGCGAACGTGTTGATGCCAATCGGCGATAGAACCAGCAAAACACCGTACAATGTCATTGAGATGATCAACCAGACGTACCGGTTGAAAGATGAAGGATTAACACTTGATGATATCACTCCTGCGCAACTGCAAGAAGCAGTGAAAATAGTGATGGTGATACCAATCAACTATACTGGAAGGATGTTTCAGCGTGCCTTACTCCAACCAGGCTTCAAGCTACTACTCGAAATGATCCAGAGAATTTTTCTCAATCACAGTGGATCATATGATCAAGTCACACTTGAGAAATTCAGAATTCTCACGGCAGTTGTTCTCAACCTCCGAGTCAACTGGAGCAGAATACTGTTTGAATTGATGGCCAAGGAAGCAAAATTGGTCACATATACCAAGGACAGCAGAGGCAGAGGAACTTCTGTGGAAGTTAGAAGAAATCTACGACACTCCACTAAAATCAGTCTGATGGTGGAAAGATTCTTCAAGCAGAAAGTCTGGGATGATGCTGTAGAGTTCAACACCAGGCTTTCTATACCCAAAGATCACCACCAGCTTGAGATGTCTTTGGGACTCTCATCACAATTTTTCAACAAAATAACTGATGAGGTGCACCGGGCTGCTGCTCTGGAAATGGGTAGTTCTAACCCTTCATGGATACCACCTACCAAAGGTGCTGAAAAGAGAAAAGAAAAAGTTATCAAGGAGAAGGTGGTACAAGAACAGGCTGCACGTAAGCGAGGAAGTTCTGTTGAGACAGAAACCTCTGCCTCACAGCCAAAACAAAAGAAACGCAGACTCCACAAAGTTCAAGAATCATCACCACCAACAGCTACAGCAGAACAATCTGACTTTCCAGAACAAGCAGAAGAGACTCCCCAGACAGCTGCTGGACTAACAGAAACCCCAGCAGAAGTGGCTCCAGAGTCAAGCTTTCCAGCGAGAGACTTTTCACCAGCCAGAACAGCAACACCCTCTCCACACCGAATGGAGAAAATCAGTGAGGAAGAGGAGGAAGAGGGAGGAGAGTCAACAGACGAGGAGGATGTCAGGAAACAACAAGCTGAGAGTGTAATCAACCTGCTGGAGAATGAAGCAGAACACTCTGTTCTGCAGGAGTTCCCTGGAATCAACCAGCTGCCAGAGAGTTTGGGAGCATCCAAGCGTATCAAATTCTATCTGCTGGTCAAGGACAGCGAGTATTATGTATTTGATGCCCTGCTCCAACTCAAAACAATTGATGAATTGAAGAAAGAAGAAGCCACACTGCTCAGTCTACTTCAGGTTACTACCGTCCAGGCAGTGAGAGCAGAATACCACCAGCTCATTTCTGGCCTCATGCACCAAGAGGCAGAAAGTTTGAAAATTGATCTGCCAACACCACAACCCGAAGTCCAGATGGATGAAGCAGCACCAATAGAACAACCACAACAAACAGAGCATGGAGAAACTTCACCCAAGAAGCCTGCCAATACAACACCTATCATCGATCTTGATTCAGGCGATGATGAACCAGTGGGCCAGCACATTGGTGGGGAGCCAACCAATGAAATATATACCCATGGTGCTGCACAGAAGCTGAAGAAAGACGTCAACTTCTACACCATGGAAGAATTGTTGGAACGAGAGACACAAACTTTCAACAATTTCCAACTGGACAATCTGATCACCTTGCGAGTTGAAGATCACATGACTGATGTGTGCAACTCGATTCAAGACAAAGCCACCCAAATCCTTTCTGATTTTAATCAACATCAGAAGGATTATGTAAATGACATGGATCGTGACCTACGCGGTAAGCTCCGAACCATCAGGAAAGAACTGGACAAAAAGATAGATGATGACCGCCTCCAAAACGAAGCAGAACAGGCAAAGATCGAGCTTCGTCTCAACAGCATGGAGGAGAAGGCAGACAAGACAGCATCTCTGGTAGCTGATCTGTTAGCTAAACAACAAGAAACCGTTGCTGCTGCTGTAGCACAGAAAGGCACTCAACTTGCCGCTCAGCTACAAGAAAATACTGATTTGTCCATCCACTCTAAAATTGCCAAATTTGAGAATGAAAGATTTGTGGAGCTGATGCAGACACATCAGGTGGACGTATTAAATAATCTTCTGTATCCTAATCCAGAAGAGTTTGAACAACAGAACACCCGTCTTGCTGCCGTTGAAGAACTTCAAGAATCTTATGACAAAACCTTGTCAACCATGAACAGCAGGCTGGAGAAGAAGATAGACGCATCTGACCAAACAATCACCCTCCTGCTTGGTTTCAAAGCAGATGCTGAGGAAAGGATGGAGAAGATGTCTGAGGAGATAACCTCACTTCGGGCACTCATCAAGACCATTTTTGATGATGTCGAAAAGGGGGAAATCTCTGGAGGCAAGGGAGGCAAAAGCAGCAAGGGCTTAACAGAAGCAACAGATGCCGGAACTGAAGCAACAGATGCCGGAACTGAAGCCACAGATGCTGGAACAGAAACACCAGCACCAGCCCAACCAAGACCAACCACACCACCGAGACCTGACCCCACCCTACTGGGATCAGAACAAGCACAACCAGCACCAGCACCTCAGATCCCAGACAAAGGCAAGGAACCGATAGATGAGGGAGACCAGATAGCCGAACTGTTGCTGTTTGGTGTGAGCATGGATCAAGCCTGTGATCCAGTGTTCAGAGTGCAATTTTACAAAGAACAGGCAGAGAGGGAGAGAAAGCTGGCTGCCCAGGAGGCTAAAGAAAAATCTTTTCAAACTCCCTTCTCTTCGCCTTCGTCAACAGAGCGCTCGCAGCAACAGTCATCTGCTTCAACCACCCAGTCCAAGAAGAAAAAGAAGAAACCATTCTCCTGGAACCTATCCCTGCAAAAGAAGACACCAACTGACGCATGGGTTCCAGAGAATGACCACACTGACTGGGAAAAGGTCAAACAAGGCTTCATACTGAACAGATACTTCTTGAAAGAGCCTACATATTTAGAGTCTATCCCAGATGAAGACTTTAACCGCTACTTGGAGAATTTCAGTGATCAAGGCCTTATTCAAAGAATCAGAACAGCAGCAGCTGACGCCAAAATCCAGATCAAGGCACCAGAGAAGGAATATATGATCTGTCCAACCATACCTGGCAGCAACATCCCAGACAAGACATACATTTTGAATTATATCAACCAGCTGGCCAAGATTAAGGGTTACAAAATTGACAATCATGACCCTAACTATGCCAGAGTTAGAGACGGGATTTATGAGAGCATACAACTGGTATCAGATGCACAGAAAGAAAAGATGAAGAAGAGCGGAGCAGCCAA
>JAPKLX010002462.1:0-13087 GCA_026898415.1 Leonotis leonurus | reverse complement strand
TTGCTTCCCTCCATTTGTTTTTGTTAATAGAATAGGGAATCCTATCAAATTTATCTACAGGGGAAATCTTTGTAATATTTTTTTGTATTGTAACGATGCAGTCCCTTTTGTATGCTCTTTTGGCTTTACATTAGATACTAGATTTGTAGTTCTGTTTGAGATTAGTTCTATGCATTGACACAGTCATTTGTAACATTATACATATATATATATATGTATACGTACATACGTGGGAGCAGTCAGCTCTGTTCGAAGATTACCACAACTCTCTCTTAATTATTTTGTCTCATGCTTGTAGTGTCATTTATTTATGTTTCTCTAACTTATTTTAAATCACCATTTCAATTTGTAATAATAGGACATAAATCGTTATTTTGCTATTTAATGATTCTTACCAAACCACTAATAGATCTTTAGATCCTTTATTAATGATTCTAACTAAAATCATCCCTCACTACTAATCACCTTAAGATCATTAATTACCATAAATGATTTCTTTCCACATTAATCACTATTAGTTTCTCACCAATACATAATATTTACAAATCTTAAGAATTGATTTCTATATACTATGGGGTAGATTGCTAAAGATGAATTCTATCATGGTCTTATATTCACATAATGTCATTAGCTCCCATTCACAAAAGAGTCGCTAATACAATAGACTATTCTTATTAGTCATCGAATTTTTTTTCTTTTGGGTCTCGAAAATCGAATATCGGTTCGTATCATTCAAGAGATTTGCCAATTTAAATCGGGAGTGAAAAGTCGGGGCATTACATTACCCCTTTATATAGATGTGGTTGTAGTTGTATTCTCTACCTTAATGCTTAAGATTAGATAGCTATATTAATAGGTCTTAATGCTATTGTTTTGTAGGGCATGGAAGGGCATGGATCATAGCATGGATAGAGGACTTTCTCTCCTCACTCAACCGAGGCTACAACCTGATTTTCTGTTTTCCAACTGCGGCAGCTATGCTGCTTTGTTCCTCCCTTCCCAATGTTATAGAGTGATCATCTCTTCTTACAATTATGGAAGGATTTCCTTCTTTCCTTCTTTTTCTTTACTTACTGCCGTGTAGCAGTTTATTTGATGCTTAGGTTATTAGTTGTTTACTACCCTACTGTAATGGCCCGTAAAATTTTTCTTACTAATTTTTGTGTATCAGAAATCTGCTCGAGAAAATTTCGTAATAAAATACCTAAGATAGCGATTAGTAGGTCAATATTGGAAATCATTTTATTATATCTTTGATTATTTGTGCAAGCTAGAACAAGGAGGGTGTTTTACTACATAATAGTTGTATACAAAATATTAAGTATATATAGATATAGCTTAGTAGATTTTGTTTAGTGCCTTATATTTTTTTTTGGGTATTAAAACAATTAAGATGTTAAAGTTTTGTTAAACCCTTTTATTTCAACCATCTTATTGCTTAATTGAGGAGTACACTAAGTTACGTACATATAGAATTATATTATGAAACCTTGCCCTATGTAGTAAAGAAACACACACGCACGTTATATATATATACAACCAGTTTTAAAACTGTTCAATCGGTGGAATAAGGAACAATAGACATTCCATATACATTTATAAATCTTGACTTATGGAACAAAAGCACCTAGTGAATCCTAAGACATAAATAATAGATTCAGTTTGCTGCTCAAATCTTTTACACATTAAGGCAGTCTTAAGTAGTGTGCAAGGTAGAAGTGAAGGGAAAGAAAATGTAAGGAAAAGACTACTGTAGGAAGAAACCATAGCTGCTACCTTTCCATCACCTTCCCATCCGTTTACACCTGCAAAGAAAGGAGGAACAGCTTCATTAAGGCAGCCCCAAAAGTCAAGAGAGACAGACATAGTGTTAGAGTAGACTGGAAACATCATATAGGGACTCAAGTGCCTGCAGTCATTACAAAACTGAAGAAGAACCCCTACGTTGCAACCGACCCAAGAGAAGAAGAAACACTCTTCCTTATATCCCACCCCAACACTCACTTTCACTCCCATTTTAACACATACAGCAGCACTCACCTCACCAGAAAAGCTCTCTTATTCACCCCAGCTCAAGTATAAGAAGTTTCCGCAAGTCATCCTAACCCCAAGGTTTCTAAGGTGTCACTAAGGTAAATGGAAGGTGTTAAGCATTCAGATTTTTCAGTAGTAGCATTAGCTTAAATCAGTTTGTTACCTTTTCTTCTCAGAAGACAGCTTGGAGCTCTCTTAGCCGGATCCTAGAGTAAGAGTAAGCACTCTTACATATATTTAACCGTTTGAATGAAAAGAGTTTTTATGCAGAGCCTGCAATCTTTTAAAATATGAGTAAAACCAAGATTTCAAACATAGGTACTCTGATTTCAGAAAATAGATATAGCTGTATATATATGTGTGAGGGTATACTAATAATACTTTAGTCTTATTCCTTAGTATTGGTTCAAAATCTTCTGTTCTGAATAAAGAGAAAAAAAAAACTGAACTTGACTATCTTCCTCAAACCTTAAAGAACAGAGGAGTAAGAAATTAGAAACTATAAGGGTAAGTTCAGAATTTGCAGGCCAAGAACTTAGCAGACTGAGAAGTTTTTAGATCCTAAGTTTTTAGAAAATAATTTGCATATTTCAGAACCTAGATCTATACTATATATATATGTACAGATGCAATAACAGAACACGTAGGATTTTTATATTTATATATATATACATAGATTATGAATTTAGAACTGGACTATTATTATATCATATTCAGTCTCCAGAACACATTCAGTGCCCGTTTATCTCCATAACCAGGAACCAAATCGAATGTAATAAACCCCAGAATTTAAAAACAGAGATTTACCCCTCATCTGACAACCAAGCTCAAAAAATCCCTTTCCAACGAACAATTTAGAATAAGACCAGCAACCAAATTATGTGCCCCTCAGTCAGAATAAGAACAGAACCAAAGTCAGAACTTAATAAAAAAAAAAATTTAAAACAATTCAGAATGTGAAACTCTTACACTAAACAAAAGCTTCGTTTTCTCCACAACTCAGAATGAATCTATGGTCTAGCGTATTGTTTAAAACAAAGAATTGAAAGAAATTTAATCATGCAGAGAACGAAGAATTAAAAATCTAAAATTTCAAGGATTTCAGAAGTAATCCCCAAATTCGAAATCATAACCTGTCAAAATTTTGAAACTAAAACAGTGAAGGAGGAAAGAACATTCACCTTATGAACCCGATTTTGTAAAGAAAGAATTAAAAGATTTCCTTTAGAGGAAAAGCCAAGGGCTGTAGTCTGAGAATCTCCGACAAGCACTTTCCGTAAAATCATCTCGCTATTTAAACGAGAGAAGAAAACAGAGAGTAAGGATTTGAGAAGTATAAAAACAATCTTAGAAGAAGAATCTAAAAAAATTTCGCATGCAGGAGTGTAGCATGAAAATCGAGATATGAAGCTTGGATTATTGTTTTATTAAGACTTAAAATCCAAAATTAAAAACATACAGAAACGAAAATAAAATAAGAGGAAGTAGAAGAGGATGGGGAGGTACCTGGAGGAGGGCTAGTTGAGCGAAGGACGACGCCATTTCTGCTTCGATCGGGAAAGCTAGCAAGCTCCTCGCTGAGAGAAAAATAGAGCAGCGAGCGAAGGAGGTGAAGAGGAATGGTGCATCTGTGATGAAGAATAACAGAGAGGGAGCTCAAGGAGACAACGAGAGAGGGATGAAGTGGAATTGTGTCTGCATTTGAGAAGAAGACAGAAATGATAAACGAGGGAGAAGAGGGGAAGTAGGGTGGAAAGTGATTTAGGGTTAGAGTCATCTGAGGAGGAATGGGTCGAAAGGGGAGAGAAAACAGAAGTGTCGCATGGGCCAAACAGTTAAAATCTAGTGGGCTGAGTAACAAAATGTAAATTGCGCTTGTTTTTAAATAAGTTATGGGCTTATTAATTTCATATTGGGTATAAAAAAAATGGATTAAGTTATTCCTTAATCATGGGTTTAATAAAAATTAATACTACCCAATAGAGCCTTGACTAAATTTTCTAATTAGAATGAATTATTTCAAGTAAGTTATTTTGACTAATTATAGTGCCTTAATCAGATAGAATGACTTAGAGAATATATATTTGAGGGATTCGGTAATTAGATAATTATTGGAATTTTTTTATAAATGAGTTGGATTAACTACTAGAAACTCGATTCCAAATCGAGTAATAATTAGAATAATTCATGAAATAATAGCATATTATTTCATTTTGATTATGTAATGGCTCGTAAAAATTTCTTCTATTAATTTGTGTATCGAAAATCGGGATAATAAAATTTCGTTCTATACTTGTATTTTTGTCAATTAGCTAATTGATATTAGTAGCAATCGTTCCCGTACACATTATAGTCTTCTAATTAGCGTTTAATATTGTGTAAGTTGCTGTAATGATGGGATTAATTAAAGTATCGAGCTAAATAATTATTCGGTGCGCAATCGATAGTTCAAGTCCGATGAAATAATTAAGTTACTGAGAAGAGACTTTAATAATTGGTGGTGTAGTTAGTTATATACTATAGAAGGATTTATGTTTAAACCTAAATTAATAAAGGATGTTTTGATAAGAGTTATGGGTTGTATTATCATTAATTATTGATTAAATCCGTATTAGTGAAGTAGTAAATTTACTAGATTGGTGTATTAGTGTTTTGAAAAAGATGATATGTATCTAGTTTTATGATTGGAGAATATAGCATATAAAATGTTATTATACAGAACGATATAAATTGCAATAATAAAACCCAAATATATATGTTCTAAGAAATGCAATTTACTTCAAATCATCTGCATGTATAGAACATAATTACAACATAGATATGTTGGTTACAAAGTGTAATATCCCGCTATTCTACTAGCAGTTATCATATACTAAAAATCAGAATAAGAAAATTTCGTTAAAAGATCAAAATATCGATTAGCTAATCGATATTGATAGCTATTATTCGTGCACATTATAAGTATTAGAGTAATGATAGATATTATGTGGACTCGTTTAGATAATGAGGTTATTCAAAGAGACGAAATTAAAAAATTTCTTGCGTTGCATAAATGATTTTAGTTCAATGTAGTAAATTAAAAAGCTATTTCAAATCCAAGACTAAAGCTTTAAGAATTTTAATACTTTAATGAGATACAAATTATTCATTTAGAATATGTTATACCAAAGTAGTAGTATATTGATATACTATATAGATGTATATTACTTGTATTGATAAAGTGATGATACACGGAGGGTATTACTGATTTATTAGACAATTGATAAATTAATTCAACATGCTACAAAGAAGATATTAATGTTGAAAAAGATGATTATACCATGATATATATACATATATATCTTATATAAAAGCTTCGATATAATTATTTAATAGCATTTTTAAATACTAAATATAATTAATATAGAGATGCAGGCCTATAGACAAAAAAAAATTTGAAATTATGGGAGGAGATAACAAATCTTCGAAAAAGGATTTTCACAGATCTTGCAGACACACCAGATTAAAATCTGAAAATCAATTACATCTACTACAAATCCAAACTATGTGTATATATATATAGAAACAAAGAATAAAGAAATAAATAGAGTTGCTGGAGGGAGTTTGTCGATTCAAGGCAGAAGCAAAAGCACTTAAGTCTCCCAACTTGTAATAAAAGACAACAATGGACAGTGTATGAGTGATGCAGACTAAATATATATGTATAAGCATTTGTTATGTCATACAAGCTGCTATAATACAATAAGAATAGTATACTAAAGGCTACACGTTTCCAAAGGACAGACCACTGCTCACCCATGCCACCTTTACAGCTCCTTCTCACCTTTACAGCTCTTTTCCCACATTAATATATACCTGCACATGGAGAATAATCATAGATTAATGTCTAAAAAGGCAAGAAGTGCAGTGGTACACAGCTAATAAAGCAGCCTACACTTTCCTACCCCCATCCATCCATCCATCCATCCACCCTGCACCTGCAAGAACAAAGAAAAAGGAGGGATACTATCTTGGTTAATAGGTATAGGCAAGAGACTTTGAGGTTTAAACACTCAAGTGCCCTACATACACAAAACGTTTCCAACACCTTAACCGTTCTATATAACACACAGAAGCTCATAGAGAAACACATTCTAAACTTAGAAATCATTTTCACTTAGAAGAACTCTGCCCAGTTCACTCCATCAACGAAGCATCCAAACCATTCAATCCCTAAGGTGTAAGGTAATCAATCCATGCTTTAAGATTTACCTTATAGACTTAGTTCAAAACATTTGCATACGCTTATATTTCAGATTTGCAGAACATAAGATAACAAGTATATACATCCAGATTTCAGAACACACACACATATATATATATATGTATTCAGATTTACAGAAATATAGAATAATAACTGCATTTCAGAAGCACCGTTCTATATACGTTTATTTCAGAATTTCAGAACATAGGAATTATACTTAGACTTTCAGATTCAAAACATAGAAAGAACTTGGAAATAAGTTCAGATTTCATAACATCACTTACAACTAAATTTTTAGGTTTTAGAACATAGATCTATGTTTATATATTTCAGACCTTAGAACATAGACTCAGTATTCCATTTCTGAAACTTATACAATTTAGAAAATAGGTTCAAAATGAAATAAAAACCTAACTTTAGACCACCATCTTATCCACCACAACTCAAATTCAGATTTAAGCACTTCCTACTACAGAACTTATACACATACGATTTTTAGAACCATTTTTGAGACAAAAAGAAGCCTTCAAAACAAGAATAATTTCAGAACAATAAAACAACTGAAACTCTAGTTCAAGCATTTTCAGTTTACGAATGAGAATCACACAAAGCTGAAATCATATTCAGAACAAGAATATCATACTCTGTGTTATAGTTTAAAAGTTTCTAAGTGTACCTAATTTTAGGATTTAGCTAACTTTAAACTAGAACCATTCTCCTTATAGAATTCAGAATATCAAACCATATGTAGCATTTCTTTATCAGGATCCGAATATTTATTTTAGTCTATAGAACATAACCTATAACTATGACACAAATTAATGACCAAGTACAGTGCTTAGAAATTAAATTCAGATTTGCAGAGTATATAACTTCAATTACATTCAGAATTTAGAACATATACATACTCTTATATTTCAGATTGTAGAAACTATATTTATGCTCTCATAACTTCAGAACACATGTACATATATCCATATTCAGATTCAGAACAAGATCAACACCAAAATATATCACGCAGTCAGAATAAGAACAAATCAGATTTTGGAACTCATATTTGAACTAGACTTCTACCAAAGAACATATATTAAAACAGAACCCCAACTCTACTTAGAATATTAAAGAAGATAATTTAGAAAGAAATAGGAGCATACAGAATTCATAAACTGAAAAATATAAAAGAGTACAGAGTTAGAATTTTAAGATATGGTAAGAATTCCATAACCTAATTAACAATAAAGCTAGAACTTTAAGAAAAGGAGAAGGAAGATGAGTGTTACCTTGAGGTGCTGCTGGCAACATTCTTCGGTCCAGAAGCTAGCAACCGGGAGAAAAGGGCTGGAGAGAATCAAATAGATAGGGTATTGTAACATTGTAGAAAACAATTAGAATATTACATGCAGAATTCAAAATCGAGAGAGCGAAAGAACTGAAATTATTAATACTAGGTTTCAAACCATAATCAAAATTTGAGATGTGTAGTTTCAGAAATTAAGCTAGAAAAACAGAGAGAATGAGGAATCTTACCTTCTTCAATAAGGATGTGCTCCGGTGAGCTTCCCAACCGGGAGCAGCCGCGAGTTGAGAGGGATCGAGGCAGAAAGAGAGAACTCGAGGAGACAGAGAGAGAGCTCGAGAGAAACAGCGAGACCGAGAGAGGGAGGTAGAGCAGAGGGACGGCGAGAGAGATAGCAACGGGAAGAAGGCTGGTTTCTGGGAGAGAAAAAGAGAGAGGGACGAGAGAACAGAGAGAGGCGAGGGAGAGAAGAAGAAGGGAAAACGTTGGGTGTGTCTGAGTAGGGTTAGGGTGAAGATGGGTTTAGACTAGAAAATGGGCCAATTTCAAATTAGTAATGGGCTATAGATATTAAATCAAATGGGCCGGGTAAATTAAATCGAGTGGGCCGAGCCCAGTAGACGAAGCCCAAATTTTTTTTTTCACTAAAGTATGGCAATTAATTCAGTTGGGCTGAAAATTTAGGATAAAATAAATGGGCCGGGTCGAGTCTATCTTGCAGGCCAGATTTAATTAATAGTGGGCTGAATTAAATAATGTTGAATTGGGTCTGGATTTAAAATCTATCGGGCCGCAGGGAAGAAATCAAATGGGCCAGATTAATTATTCAGAATGGGCCTATTTAATTATAATAGAATGGACTCAAATTAAGTATTTGGGGAAGTTAGTAATTAAATGGATTGGATATAGATAATTAGATTAGATCCAATAAATCAATTGAGTTATGAAATTAGGAATAATATTTCAATGAATATTAAATTCTTAAATAATGTTAATTAAATTAATACTATCTAGTAGAGACTTAATTTAACATTCTAGTTTAGAATTAAATGATTTCAAGTAAAATATCTTGAATAATTATAGTACCCATTATTAAATTAATTGGGTAAAGCAAATAAAATATATGGTATTTATAAATCAAAGAATGATTTAAAATCCTACGAAAATAGTTATAGAAATCTCTAAGTACTCGAATATTAGTCAAGTAAAAGATTAGAATAATTAATGAAATAATAGAATATTATTTCATTTTATTTAGATGAAGGTTACGATTAAGAGGAGTATCTTCCTCTTAATTACGATTAAGGTTACGGAAGAAGGAAATACTAAACGAGAAAGACTTCAGATCCTATCGAGGGAAGCGATTCAGGTAGGCTTTCTTATACAAAAATAAATGTGTGAGCCTACCATATTTCTTTTAAAAAAAAAACTTTGAATCGAAATTTATATTTAAGTATTGTCTGCCATAAAATGTTTTATGTTTTGTATGATACATATCTGCTATGATTATGAAATCGAATTCGGGTTCCAGTGGGTAAGCATCCCCACTCGAACTAGTGTACACAAGGACCGTGAGTCATCTTAGCGGGTTGGCCGGTCAAGGTGTCCGTGGAAGGTGACCACCTTCCCGGCACACAGAAATTACAGATATGATTGATTACACCAGAACTTAGACTGCGCAGTCGAATTTTTAAGAATCACAAAAGAATTTGGTGAACATAGGTTCTTTAGAAACAAAATCCCTATGTTTCACTTGCAATGGCATGACAATTATATGTGTGTGAATGCGATTTCGGCATGAGCCTACTGAGTACTTTTGTACTCAGCCCTGCATGTATTTATAAATGTGCAGGTTGAGCTGTGATGTCAAGGAGGAGTGCTCATCGATGGTTTTGTCGAACTCAATTAGCATTAACTCTTGGGGGTTTACATGTCTTCATACATGTAGACTTAGAAAATGATCCAACTTCCGCTGTGAACACTCTTTTCAGTACTTAGTATTTCTAGACGTTTTGTTTCGTGCACGAAACCTTATTTATTGAAGTACGTTCCATGTTTTCATCCAAGAATAAGTACTTTCACTTTCTTTTCGTTATCCGTTTTATCTTCGAGTCACGTTTTCTCGGTTTTACTAAGCATAGTGAAATGGGGGCGTGACACAAAGTCTAAGCTATCGTGCATAAGAGAAATAACATAGTATAGACATAGCTATAGAGCTATAGAGTAAAGAAAAGGAAGAACAATCAAATCTGCTCGGCAGATTTGTTTCCTAAGTAGTTATGGAGAAAACACAACTGTAATGCACCATAGATTTGTAATGCATCAAGTCTACTGAACTGAGTAAAAGAGGCAGACAAATTGAAGGCAAAAGCATGGGGAGTAGCCGGCTGCAAGTGGAGAAAGACCACCCTGCACTCTTCCAACCCTTCCAGAATCATATCTGCACCAAGATATCATCCATTAAGATGTACACAGAAGTCAACACAATCAGAAACATAGCAAAGCACTTGAGTTATAACAGTAACATAGATCATAGAGTGAGTAAATTAGTGGATGTATATGTTATAGAACAGCAGCTCTACTGCTTATATTTCAGAAAACTCAACCACCTCTCTATCTTCACTAACATACGTTGCAAACCAACCCCAAAAGAAGAAAACAATCTCCCACTTATACTACCTCAACATCCAGTTACTTCCACCCTTCCACGTAGCAGCACTCACTTCCCCAGAAGAATTCTTAGTCATTTCCAACCCAAGGTTCAGATTTAGAAGCAGTAAAGGTAAGCCTAGTTTCATCTTTTCAGTTTAAGTGTTGGGCCCCAACTGAAACCCTTTACCTTGTTTTATTTTCAAAAACTCAGTTTCTCACTCCCCTAAAGCTGTTACAGAAGCAGTTTATACCCACACCCGAGAAGTCACCCCATTCAGAATTTTCAGAAGTTAAGGTAAACCTAGAACCAACATTCAGTTGTATTTCTGCAGTTTTAGTAATGAGTTAAAACATTTAAGCATGCAAAACCTAGGACTTCAAATAGGTTGCAAACTGAGAGTATATGCTTAGTAGTTTCAGAACATAGAAATAGTTGTGATTAGGTGTGAGTGTACACGGTTAAGACCTCTATTGTTTTCTTAAGTTCAGAAACACTTGATCCATCTTTTTCTGATTTAAAGCTATTAAGTTCAGAAGTTATAGGCCTAAGAACTTAGAAGGACTGTGAACTTTTAAGTTTTAGTACGTTTGGAAAACTTTCTGCTGATTTAGACATACACTTGAGGCCTTAGACTAAGACTTAAAGGTGAGCATACTGCCCCTTTTAGCAGAATACTTGCTAAACGAAGTAATTAAGTTTTAAGCTTCAGTAATTAAGTTATCATACTAAGAAGCTTTTAAAATCCTTATTGCTTAGGAAACAGCTCATAAATTCCAGAATATATGTATATATGCATGCTGACTCCATAATAAAACACAAATAATTATACGAATAGCTTCTGATGTTAGAACTAGAACTATTGGTCATCTTATTCTGTTTCCAGAACATGAATAACACTTAATTACCTCCACAAATAAGAAATCAACTCAAAAGTATATAATCTCAGTAATTAAAAGATAGAAACTACCTCAGCAGCAACCAAACTTCAGAACTCACACAGCGTACCACTCAGAACCATATCAGCAACCATTGTGTGTTCCTCAGCCATGAAAGAACCAAATTAAGATCAGAACTCATTTAAAATGTTAAGCGAAGCAGAACCTGAGACTCGAATCTAAACGGAAACCTCATCCTAATTCACAACCCCAAAAGAGTTTAACTACAGAATTTAACTAAGTAATAGCCAGATGTTTTATTCTAAACGGAAACCTCATCCTAATACAGAATTTAACTAAGTAATAGCCAGATGTTTTATTCAGGAACCCAAAAGAGTTTTAACTACAAATAACAAAGGAATTAAATTTATATTCCAAGAATCTAAAAATCTGAAACCTCAAAAGGAACAGAGCTGGGGTTAAAAATTTGATTAAAACTTTAACACTTTTCAGAACTAGAACTCTTAAATTAAAAACCTAAGAAAGTTTTGCTCATTCTGTAACACGAATGGAATTTAAATAGAATTAAAAGAAATTAGAAGAAGGTAGGAAAATTTCCTAGCAGAAGCCGAATCTTGCAGCCAGAAACAGCTCCGACCACTCCACCGCCCCTTTCCCCTACCAAATCGAGAAAGAACAGAAAGTAAAGATTTAAGGAGTTAAGAGAAATTTCTGACGAAGGATCTAGACTTATTCATGCAGAATAGGTAAAATAAAAAATTGAGAAATTGAAGCTTGGATTTTTAAGATTAAGACTTAAAATCTGGAAGTAGAAAGGAGAAGGAGGAATTACCTCATAGTGCAGAATTCAGGCGAACGACGAGTTAGAGCGAGCAACAGCCGAGGAATCGAAACAAAAAAGGCGAAGCGAACAGAGAGGAAGGGAGAGAGCCGAGAGAGGAATAGGGAGAGCGACTGGAGCAGGAGAAGAACAATCGTGCTGCTTGATTGAGAGAGAGACAGAAGCGAGAATGAGAAGAAAAGTGAAGGAAACGGCTGGAAACTAGTGTTAGGGTTAGAGTGAAGATTAGGATAGTGTCTACAGCAATTGGGCTGGATTAAAAACGAATGGACTGAATTAAATAAATGGTCTGGAGTATTAAGAAGATTGGGCTGAAAATGAAATATTAATTGGGCCGAACAAATAAAACAGATGGGCCAAACAATTAAATTCTATTGGGCTAAATTATTTGATGCAAGATTGGTCTCGATTTTAAATAAATATGGGCCTCTAAATTATGTAAAGTGGGCCCAGATCGGTTATTAATAATGGATTAAGTTATCCCTTAATAACAGATTAATAAAAATTAATTTATGGTTAAGATAGTAATTAAAAGGATTAATTATAAATAGTTAGATTTAATCCATAAGTTAGATCCAAATATTATGAATTTGGTAATAATTTTCTCTATGGCTTAGAATATATATATTAGGGAGGTTCAATAATTAGATTATTATTAGAACTCTTTAATATTGGTAGTTGCATTAACTATTAAGGACTCGATTTTAAATTGAGTAGTAATTAGAATAATTCATGAAATAATAGCATATTATTTCATTTTAATTAGATATGTCAATTAATACTCACGATGAGTATTTTTCCTCTTAATTACGATTAAAGTGCGACGAAAGAAAATTCCAGTCGATCTAGACCAGCTTTCCGTTAGACAAGGAAGCATATCAGGTAGGCTTTCTTTTACAAATCAAAATCGTATGCGTTGTACCAAAAGTATGATTTTCGTTTTAGAATGCTCTAGAATTTCAAATGTTATGAAGTATTGCATTGTCGAAAATGTTTATATTTTGGTATGATGCGTATCTGTTGAACCATTAATCGATTTCGGGCTTTTAAAGATATTATCTTTTAAAGCTAGTGTACACCAGAACCGTGAGTCATCTTAGCGGGTTGGCCGGTTCAGTGTTCG
>JAPKLX010001615.1:0-19341 GCA_026898415.1 Leonotis leonurus | reverse complement strand
AGATATCAAGCCAATCCTAAAGAATCACACATGGAAGCTGCCAAAAAGATACTTAGATATCTTAAGGGAACAGCTAACATTGGTCTCTGGTATCCACAAGATGATAACTTTGAGCTTACAGGCTATTCTGATTCAGATTATGCAGGATGCAAACTGGACAGAAAGTCTACCTCTGGAACGTGTCAATTCCTTGGAAACAAGTTGATATCTTGGTTTTCAAAGAAACAGACATCTGTTGCTACATCAACCACAGAAGCAGAATATATGGCTGCTGGAAGCTGTTGTGCACAGATACTATGGTTGAAACAGCAACTAAGAGATTATGAGATTGATGTAAAGGAGATACCTATATTCTGTGACAGCTCAAGTGCTATAGCTATAACACAGAATCCAGTACTCCACACAAGATGCAAACATGTCGATGTGAGACATCATTTTATTAGAGATCATGTAGAGAGAAAGCACATCAAGATCAAGAAGATTCATACAGACATCCAACGTGCTGATATTTTAACTAAAGCACTACCAGAAGAAAGATTTAAGATGCTGTGTGGAAAACTTGGACTACTCAGTCTGGATGAAGAACACCAGAAGGCTACCAGATAGCTTACACCAGAAAGCTACCAGATAGCTGACACCAGAAAGCTACCAGAAAGCTAACACCAGAAGGCTACCAGATAGTCACCAGAATGTTAACTACAAGAGTGACCTAAAGCTCAGTTGAAATAAAATACACGTGGCATAATTCTCTCTATAAATTGACGAAAAAGCCATGTGAAAATTATTTCTTATATGCTAAGTCAAGGGGGAACTTTTAAGGAAATTGAAGCGTCGAGATAAAAGACGTCACTCTCCTAGGTTACAGAACTATAAAAGATATTTTTGTCCTAGATTTACTAAATCTCCTATTCTTGTGATGATTAGCACAACCTTGGGAACTGGGATCGAGGAAATCCCTGCAAGAAACAGGAAAAGGAAAGTTGCCAAAAGTAAGAGATACGCACACACTCGCATATAGACCCTAGGATCTAGAGCGTCCATCTCACGCAAGGAAAGGCGGCAAAACAATTCATTGAAGCGGGAAAATCTGAAAAGGGAGAAAATCTTTCAACTCTTCGAATTACTTACAGTTTTATTTAATTATTTTTGTTATATATATGCGATATCATTCTCTAAACTGTTCACCTTCACTTTTATTGCACTGAGCACTTCTCAAAATTTCTAAGCACTTAAGATTTTCCCAAAACTTCTGCAAATCTCTTCTCTCAACATCTTTGCGTTTGACTATGGCACCTCAAACTTCTCTTTTTCTTCAACACGTTGCTGAGGTTCAGCGATTTCTTTCACCTGAACCGTATGCAGTTCTTGACACTCACGGATTTCGAAAACTTGAAGAAATCTTTGCAATGGTCAAACGCTGCAAAGGTTTTAAATTTATTAAGTTTTACCATATCTGCAGTATGCTTGAAATATTACTTGCTTATGAACTGTTCTGAATTTGTTCCACATAACTGTTCATACGACTCTGTTTATGCTAGATGCTCATATTGTTCATTTAAACTGATGTATATACATATGCATTTGTTTTATTCTTGTGAGAATAGGCTTCTGCAATATTGTAACTTCACATCCAAATATGTTCCTGGCAAAGCAAGTGGCTACCTTCTATCTGACATGGCAGAATGACAAGCATGGCTTTGAAGCCAATGTACTGATGCCAATTGGTGACAGAACAAGCAAGACACCGTATAATGTGATTGAAATGATCAATCAAACTTACAGGCTGAAAGATGAAGGTCTAGCTTTGGAAGATATCACAATGAAGCAATTACAAGAAGCTGTTGAGATCATGATGGTGATACCCATCTCTTATACTGGACGGATGTTCCAAAGATCCCTACTCCAACCAGGGTTCAAGCTACTCTTAGAAGTGGTTCAGAGGATCTTTCTCAACCACAGTGGCACTTATGATCAAGTCACACCTGAGAAATTCAGAATTCTCACAGCGGTTGTTCTCAACCTTCGAGTCAACTGGAGCAGAATCCTCTTTGAGCTGATGGCTAAAGAAGCAAAATTGGTGACTTACTCAAAGGATAGCAAGGGCAGAGGAACTTCAGTGGAAGTTCGAAGAAACCTTCGCCATTCCACCAAGATAAGTCTGATGATTGAGCGATTCTTCACCCAGAAAGTCTGGGAAGATGCAGTAGAGTTCAACACTGGTCTTTCTATTTCCAACGACCAGCACCAGCTGGAGATGTCCTTGGGACTCGCACCTCAATTTTTCAACAAGATCCCTGATGAAGTGCACCGTGTTGCTGCACTGGAAATGGGTAGTTCCAACCCTTCTTGGATGCCACCTACTAAGGGTGTGGAAAAGCAGAAGGGTAAGACCACCAAGGAGAAAGTGGTCAAAGAAAGAACAGCTCGAAAGCGAGGTAGTTCTGTTGAGACAGAAACATCTGCATCCCAACCCAAGCAGAAGAAGCGCAGACTACATAAGGTTCAAGAATCATCACCACCGCCAGCAGCAACAGCAGAACAATCGGATATACCAGAACAAGAAGTCGAAGTATCACACGAAGCAGCAGAACAAACAGAAAACCCAGCAGGTGATGTGGAACAAGAAACAAGCCATCCTGCACATCAGGAGAAAGTCTTTTCTCCTGCCAGAACCCCTACACCCTCACCAAGCAGAATGGAACGAATCAGCGAGGATGAAGAAGAAGGCGAATCTGCTGATGAGGAGGAGGAGAGAAAACGCCAGGCAGAGAGTGTCATTCGCTTACTAGAAAATGAGGCAGAACACTCTGTACTCCAAGATTTTCCCAACATTCAACAACTTCCCGAGAGTTTGGAAGTTGCCAGGCGTGTCAAATTTTACTTGCTGGTTAAGGACAGCGAGTATTACATTTTTGATGCACTGCTCCAGATCAAGTCAATTGATGAACTGAAGAAGGAAGAGGCCACACTTCTCAATCTACTCCAAGTCTCCACAGTTCATGAAGTGAGAGCAGAATATCAACACCTTATCTCGGGCCTCATGAAGCAGGAGGCAGCAGCATTGAAAGTTGATCTATCAACAGCACAACCTGAGGTCCAGATACCAGAATCTGTTCCCACACACCATCAACCAGCACAGGGAGAAACTTCAACAAGACAGTCTCCCAAGAAAACACCCATCATTGACCTTGATTCTGGTGATGATGAACCAGTTGGCCAGCATATTGGCGGAGAGCCAAGCAATGAAATTTATACCCATGGCGCTGCACAGAAGTTGAAGAAACACATCAACTTCTACACCATGGAAGAACTCTTGGAAAGAGAGCCCAAGACATTCAATAATTATCAACTGGATAATCTGATTACTCTTAGAGTTGAAGACACCATGACTGATGTCTGCAACTCCATACAAGAGAAGGCCACTCAGATCCTCTCTGACTTTAATCAGCATCAGAAGGATTATGTAAATGACATGGACAAGGACCTCAGAGACTCAGAAAAATTAGGGATGAACTGAATAAAAAGATGGATGATGATAGGGAAGCAACTGAAACTAACCAGAACAAGATCAATCTCCGTCTAACTGGAATAGACGAAAAAGCAGAAAAGGCCATTGCCTTGCTTGCTGATTTGCTTGCCAAACAAGAAGACACAATTCACGCTGCAGTTGACAAGAAAGGAATTGCACTCGCTACTCAACTGAAGGAAGATACAAACCTAACCATCCATTCTCAATTTGCCACGTTTGAGAATGAGAAGTTTGTGGAGTTGATGCAGAAACATCAACTGGATGTGTTAAATCATCTTCTTTACCCAAACCCCGAAGAGTTTGAGCAACAGAACAATCGTCTTACTGCTGTTGAGGAGCTTCAAGAGATGTACGACAGGACCTTGTCTACTATGAACAGCAGGTTAGAGCAAAAACTTGATGCCTCCAACCAGACCATCAATTTCCTGCTTGGATTCAAAGCAGAGGCTGAGGACACGATGACGCACTTGAATGAAGAACTTGCTTCTATGCGCACACTCCTGGCTACCCTCTTTGATGATGTCAAAAAGGGGGAAATATCAGCCAGCAAGGAAGGCAAAGAAGGCATACGCAGCAAGGAAGTAACAGAAGCAACTAATACTGGAACAGAAGCAACAGAAACTGGAACAGAAACACCAGCATCAGCAGCCCAACCCAGACCAACCACACCTCCCAGACCTGATCCTACCCTTCTAGGATCTGAACCTGCTCAACCAGCATCTCAGCTTCCCAGCGACAAAGGAAAGAAACCAATTGACGAAGGAGATCAAATAGCTGAGCTGCTGTTGTTCGGAGTGAGCATGGATCAAGCATGTGATCCAGTGTTCAGAGCACAATTCTACAAAGACCAGGCTGAGAGAGAGAGAAAGATTGCTGCACAGGAAGCCAAAGAAAAATCCTTTCAAACTCCTTTCTCCTCGCCTTCGTCTACAGATAGATCACAGCAACAGTCTTCCCGGTCAACCACTCAATCGAAGAAGAAAAAGAAGAAACCCTTCTCCTGGAACCTAACTTTGAAGACACAGACACCCAGAGATACATGGGTTCAAGAGGGAGATCAGAGTGATTGGGAAAAAGTGAAGCAAGGGTTTATCTTAAACAGATACTTTTTGAAGGAGCCTACATACTCTGAGTCTACACCAGATGAAGATTTCATTCGCTATCTGGAGAATTTCAGCGATCAAGACCTTATACAAAGAATCAAAACTGCAGCAACAGACGCCAAGGTCCAGATCAAGGCACCAGAGAAAGAATACATGATCTGCCCAACGATACCAGGCAGCAATCTTCCAGACAAGACCTACATATTAAACTACATCAATCAACTGGCAAAGATTAAAGGCTACAAAATCGACAATCATGATCCAAATTATGCCAGGGTGAGAGATGGTATCTATGAGAGCATCCAGCTGGTATCCGACGCACAGAGAGAAAAGATAAAGAAGGGCGGAGCAGCTAGATGGTTCTCTTAGATAGTTTTTATTTCTTATCTTCTGCTTTTGACTCTCTGCTATCTCTGCTGATCTTTTGTACTCGACAATTCATACATCAATGAATATGGAGTTTTACTATCTTATATTGTTTACTGTTATTTACCTTAAATAACAAAAAGCTAATCTCTCCAGAACATGATTCATACTTGATTAAGTTGACTAAGTGCTGTTTTGACATCATCAAAAAGGGGGAAATTGTTGGGAACCCCACAATATATTCTAAGTTTTGATGATGTTCACTCATACACACACTTGGCTTTCTTCATGTTCTGTATCATTTCTGTTGATTCTTATTGACCAGATAGTCGAAACCAGTTCAACCAGAAAGATGGAATATGTCTCAGACAGAAAGCTGAAGCAAGACATTCTTTAACAGAAAGCTGAACCAGCAAATCTTTAACAGAAAGCTGAACCAGCAAGTCTTTAACAGAAAGCTGAACCAGCAAGTCTTTAACAGAAAGCTGAACCAGCAAGTCTTTAACAGAAAGCTAAACCAGCAAGTCTTTAACAGAAAGCTGAACCAGGAAGTCTTTTAACAGAAAGCTGAACCAGCAAGCCTTTAAAGCTGAACCAGCAAGTCTTAGACAACCATGCTAAACCAGAAAGACTCAAAACCAGAAAGTCTCAAGACAGAATGCTAAACCAGAGAGTCTCAAACAGAAAATGAAGCTAGTCAACTTTAACAGAAAGTTGAACCAGAGAAGCTTCAGCCAGAAAGATGGAAGATGCCTCGAACAGAAAGTGGTTAACGAATGCTCTACCAGAAAGTACCTCAACCAGAAAATGTCTAAATCAATATTCAACCAGAAAGACACTAGACCAAAGAGGACACAACCAGAAGGTTAGAAACAAACCAGAAAGAGCAGAACCAAACCTGTCGATGAAGCATTAAAGACTTTCCATTTGAGATTTGGAAATTGAATCACTGATTGACATGGAGAAGGAAAGCAATCACAGATGATCTGCTTACCAATCATAGAAGATTCAATCAACAACTCTACAAGGAAAGAAGAGATATAATTGATTGACAATCCACAAATCAAATCACGTCAATCAACAAACGGCTAGAATTTCAAATTCAGAGCCTATATATGTTTGAAGTTTCAAAGTCTGAAAATTATACGCAAGCGATATACTGCAGAAATCTCAAGCATTCTATCTCCAAATCAGACAAAAGCTTCAAACTGTTCGTGATCACAATCACACCTCGATTCAAGTCTGTCTTATCGAGAGAAGAAGGAGATCTTTACTAGCTAGTAGTTTTCTAGTGGATTAACGTGAAGATAACCTGTTTACAGTAGTTTTCTGTAAGTTGTAAAGGGACACGACCCCTTATTCGTGCATAAGTTTCAATAAGGTTTGTAATTGGAACTTGTGGCTCGTTCTCAGCGAGTATAAATAAGAAGAGTATCCTAGTAGTGGATATCTAATCCAGTTTGGATTAGACCGTGGACGTAGGGGGTTTCCCGAACCACGTAAAAATAACTGTGCCATTTAAATTCTGCATTTTATGTTCAGTTGTTTTTATTCTGCATCTATCATACTCATTCAGATCTGCATTCTTAATCTATCTTCTAAATACTCGATTAAGTTTTCAAAAGATTTTCTTTACAAGAGCACCGACTAAGTCCATCATTATTCCGCACACGATACACTGTTAGAGTTTAAGTCTAAACTTACTCTCTGCCTTGTATAACTCACTTGAGAGACTTTACTTGGATAGAACAAGATCGATTAGAAAATCAATCTGTTTTATCACCTTGAGCAATCTGTGTTTCAGAAAGCTACATCTATCAGATTTAATTAGTCAAGTAAACTGAAAAGTTTGTATTTGGTGTATTCCCACCCCCCCCATACACCAAACCTTGCTCTTTCGGGACCAACACAGTGTGTATCTTCTCAATCTGAACATGTTTTCTTTCAACATGGTCTCTTATAAAATGATGTCTTACGTCTACATGTTTGCATCTGGTATGCAAAACAGGATTCTGTGTGATTGCTATAGCACTTGAGCTGTCACAGAAAATTGGTATTTCCTTGACATCAATCTCATAGTCTTTAAGCTATTGTCTTAACCACAGTATTTGTGCACAGCAACTTCCTGCTGCCATATATTCTGCCTCTGTAGTTGAGGTGGCAACTGATGTCTGTTTCTTAGAGAACCAAGAAATCAGTTTATTTCCTAGAAACTGACATGTACCAGAAGTTGACTTTCTATCCAGTTTGCATCCAGCGTAGTCTGAGTCAGTATATCCAGTTAGCTCAAAATTGTCTTCACATGGATACCATAATCCTATATGGGCTGTTCCCTTAAGATATTTTAGTATCTTCTTAGCTGCTTCCATGTGAGACTCTTTGGGATTTGCTTGATATCTAGCACATACTCCAACTGCATAGGTGATGTCAGGTCGACTGGCAGTTAGGTAGAGTAGTGATCCTATGATCCCTCTATATTGAGTAATATTAGTTGGTTTTCCTTCGGGATCTGGACCAATTTTCCCATTTGTCTGCATTGGAATTTTCACTGGATTACTGTCTTTTAATCCAAACTTGGCCAGCAGATCATTGATGTATTTTGTCTGATTAATAAAGATACCATCTGGTAGCTGTTTGACCTGTAAACCTAAGAAGAAACTCATTTCTCCCATCATGGACATTTGATACTTATTTTTCATAAGTTCAGCAAATTTGTCACACAGATAGGTAGATTGAGATCCAAAGATGATATCATCTACATAGATCTGGACTAAGAGAATATTTTCATTGACCTAAGAAGAAACTCATTTCTAGTAGGAAGGTTGATAAGGTCTCATACCAAGCTCTAGGGGCTTGTTTTAGACCATAGACTGCCTTAGCCAGTCTGTATACTTTCTGATCTGGATCTGCTTCTTCAAAACCAGGTGGCTGTTCCACATATACTTCTTCTTCAAGAATACCATTGAGAAAGGCACTTTTGACGTCCATCTGGTATACCTTGAACCGTTTGTGAGCAGCATATGCTAGAAATAGCCTTATAGCTTCTAATCTGGCTACTGGTGCGAATGTTTCATCAAAATCAATGCCTTCTTGTTGATTATAGCCTTTAGCTACCAATCTGGCTTTGTTTCTGACTACTTCACCATTTTCATCTCGTTTGTTTTTGAACACCCATTTTACACCTATTACTCCTTGGTGTTTGGGTCTATTCACGAGATACCAGACTTCATTTCTTTTGAACTCATTTAGTTCTTCTTGCATTGCTGTTATCCAATCTGCATCTTGGAGTGCTTCATAAGCATCAGATGGCTCCATGCGAGAGAGGTAACAGCTCAACAATGCACTTTCTCCATGCATTCTTCTTGTTTTCACACGATCTGATGGGTTCCCAACGATCTGTTCTGGTGGATGGTCTTGCATCCATCTTCTTCTCCTGGTCATTTCTTCATCAGATAACTCAGGATCAGGTTGATCTGTTGGTTCCTCAAATTCAGGGTGTGCTGTTGATATAGCTTGAAATGGATTTTCATCTGGACTTTCTTCTGGAGGTTGATCATCATTTGCAATGGTTGTTTCATTGTTTTCTGTTGATGATCTGTTTTCATCCTGATTGTGTAGTAATATTCCCCCTTGCTGTATGATCTCTTCAGCAACAGGTGGTGTGTTAATTTCTTCATCCTCACTTTTTGAATTCCAGATAAGAATATCTTCAAGTAAGAGTTCATTTATTCTTCTGGTAGTCATTTGGTTTTCTGTCTGCTTCCCATCTAGTGATCTGTACTCAACAGTAGACTCATCAAAAACAACATGGGGAGTTACTTCCACAATATGAGAATTCTTATTGTAAACTCGATAAGCTTTACTGACATCAGAATATCCTAAGAATATTCCAGGATCAGTTTTGCTATCAAAAGTTTTCAGCTGTGATTTCCCATTATTGTGTATGTAACATAAACAACCAAAAGTTCTAAAGTAAGAAATCTTAGGTTTTCTGTTGTTCCATAGTTCATATGGAGTCTTTCCATGTCTGAGTGTGATGGATGATCTGTTTTGAGTGTAGCATGCTGTATATATGGCTTCAGCCCAGAATTTCTTTGGTAGGTTGGTTGCATTAAGCATTGTGCGAGCTGCTTCTTTTAACGATCTGTTTCTCCTTTCAACCACTCCATTCTGTTGGGGAGTTCGAGCAGCAGATGTTTGATGAGTAATTCCCATCTTGTTGCAATATGCTTCAATCTTCTGGTTGAGAAATTCTGATCCTCGATCTGTTCTTATAGAGTTTATGCTTATCTCTTTCTGTTTAGTAATCTTGTGTAGAAAGTCAGGAAGCTTGTCTAGGGTTTCTTTCTTCTTCAGCAGAAAGATGACCCAAGTGAATCTTGAGTAATCATCTATGATTACCAATGTGTACTTTCTTCCATTGATGCTTAGAGGTTTGACTGGTCCAAACAGATCAAGGTGTAACAGCTCAAGTATCCTTGATGTTGGGTGAGCTGCTTTGCTTGTAAAGGATGATCTGGTCTGCTTTCCAGCTTGACAAGCATCACATATGTGATCTTTATCATACACTTGATCTGGTAGTCCTTCTACTAACCTTTCCTTGGCAATCCTGTTGATTGATTTGAAATTAAGATGACTCAATCTCTTATGCCATAACCAGCTTGTTTCTGATACAGTCTTGGTGATTAAGCAGGTCTCGATCTGATTCGTCCACTGGACTATATATAATCTATCCTGCAGTTTACCGGTAAGGAGTATTTCATCTCCTTCCTTGTTCTTCACCAGACAGTTATTAGCATCAAAAACAATCTGATTACCATTAGCACAAAACTGACTTACAGAAAACAGATTGTGACTAAGACCCTCAACATATGACACATTAGTGATAGTGGTCTTGCCAACTTTGATATTTCCATACCCTCTGGTATATCCTTTTGAATTACATCCAAAAGTGACCTGTGGGCCTGGTTTCTCTATGTAATCTGTCAGTAGGTTCTTGTCACAAGTCATATGTTTTGAACAACCACTATCTATAATCCAGATAGTTCCTCTTGCTATCTTACTCCTTCTTGCAGTTCTTTGATCCTGCAATTAATTACACTTAGCTACCCTTTCAACGTTTGGGTGCTTGATTATTAGAAAACAATCCTTTTCGAATCCAGAATATTCTAGGGTTAGGAACAGCAATATAGCAGGTAATGATGTTTCCCTCATTATCTACTTTAGATACAGAGTGTATTTCAGATGGATGATATCTCTCTATTTCATCTTTCTTCAAACCTTTCTTAGCATGTGTTGTTCTGTTGACAATTTTTGTCCTGTTGACTTTTGCTCTTTGGATATGCTCTGTTTCTGTGTAGTGAGCTGGTTGTCCCTTTGTTTGATGATACTGTCTGTTCTTTGCATCTTTCATTATCATCTTTTGAGGATAACCTTTTTTGTTCTTCAAGTCTTTCACTTGATCTGGTATCTGTTTCCTTTCTGGTACGAAGTTTATAGTTCCAGAGGACTTTTCTGAGTGACCTGGATATCCTAATCCAGATGTGCCTTTTTGTTGCATATTTATTAGCAACTTGGCACGCTCATCACTTTTGTAGATCATTTCCTTTCCTTTCTTGATCTTTTCTTCAGCAACATTGTTTCTGGTAACCAGATCCTTAACTTTTGAGTTAAGTGTGTGGATCTCACTGTCTTTCCTCTCGATCTGTTCTTCCAGATCGTTTATTTTAGTCACAATTGAGTATTTGCTGTGCTTAAAATTCTCTTCAACAACTTCTTTAAATAGTCTCTTGATACTTGAGTAGCTTTTAAACATCTCATCTATTTCATTCCATGAGTATTCTGCTTGATCTTCACTTTCCTGTTCAAGATCATTATTATTATCTGAGGAATTTGAGTAGCAAGAATTTACCTCAACTTCGTCTAGCCCTTTGTCCAATCCCATATAGCATTCATTCCAACTTTCTTCATCGTCAGCAATGAAAGCTTCATCATTTTCTGATGAGCTGTCTGAGAAATGACTCGAGCTGCTTGAGTTCTGTTCAGCTATCATCGCTTTTCGCTCATATTTAAGCTTTCGATCTTGTTTGGCTCTTAGTTCTTCCCTTTGGCTTCTGGACAGATTAGGACAATCTGTTTTGAAGTGACCTGTTCTGCCACATTCAAAACAAGTGTAATCTGTAGAACTAGGGGTCTTTGCTGTTTTAGAGAATTGCTTCTTGGACTCATCCTTGTCTTCAGATCGATCGTTGTCATACTTCTTGTTGAAATTTCTCTTATTATCTTTGTAGAATCGTCTGTACTTCTTCGATCTGGTTTCCATCTTGTCCATTCGTTTGGCAATCATTGCGAACTCTTTTAAGAGTTTGTCATAGCTTTTCTCTTCATCTGGAGTAACAGACTCAGAAGGATTATCTGGGTTGCTCTTCGCTTTGAAGGCTACCTCTTTATCTTTCTTCGAGCTGTTCTCTGCCTTTTTGGACAGATGATCTGGTCCTCGAATTCTTTGAATGTCACACTCATGACCTTCGAGATGATCAAATAAGGCTTCAGTGGACAGATCATTGAAGTTTGCTCTTAGAGGTTGCATTGCTGCATAGATCTCCCAGCTTGGTGGAAGAGCTCTAAGAACTTTCATATTCTTCTCCCTTTGAGTATATTTGTTCTTTTTGAACGCGGATATTTCAAGAAGAATTCCAGTGAATCTCATTTTCATCTGTTCTATTGTCTCGCCTGGTTTCATTTTGAATTCGTCATATTTGTTGCAGGCTAGAGACAGCTTGTTCTCGATCATAACTTCAGATCCTAGGGCTAGATCTCTTAAGGCTTCCCACATCTCTTTGGCAGTATCCAAATCTTGGATTTTGGCCAGATGTATGCCTTTGACCGTGCTGGAGATGATCCCTTTGGCAAAATCATCAAGATTTGCTTCTCTTCTTTCTTCAGAGGTATATTTTCTGGGATCCTTTAGTACAGTTTCTTTAACTGCTCCAGTCTCAGTGATACGAGTGGTTTCTTCTGTAATTGCCAATGGCCCTTCCTCAATTACTTTCCACATTAAGCAATGATGAGCTTTAAGGCACATCTTGATCCTGAAGCTCCACTCTCTATATCCTTGAATAGAGAATTCTTCGCAAGCCCTGATAACAGATGACTCCATAACAGATAGAATGCACGTGAATGAAAAAGGTTTTCTTAGATCTATTCAAAACAATGGTCAGTTTGAACCACGGCTCTGATACCACTTGTTGGTCCCGAAAGAGCAAGGTTTGGTGTATGGGGGGGGGGGAATACACCAATTACAATCTTTTCAGTTTACTTGACAGTTTATAGAGAGTTCAAGCTATTCTATATCAGAAATTGCTCGGCAGTGACTAAACAGATCGATATACAGATCAATGGCAGATTTAGTCCAAACAGATTGCTCTCTTAGTGAAAACACTTAGTTGATAATAAGAGTGATCTTATTACCTTCTGAGTGTAGAGTGAGTGCGGAATAATGGTGGATTAATGATTGCTCTTGTTTAGAAAACCTTATATTTTAACCAGAATGATTAGAGAGATTGATTGAGATGCAGATGGATGATTATGCAGAGAGTTAGAATAATAAACAACTGAAAATGAAATATGCAGAAATATAAAGCACACGGTTGTTTAACGTGGTTCGGGAAAACCCTACGTCCACGATCTGGTCAGAACTAGACCAGATTATCCAATACTGGAATACTCTGCTTCTTTATACTCGTGGAGAACGAGTCACAAGTATCAATCAAAACTAGAGAGATACTTATGCACGAATGAAGGGTCGTGTCCCTTTACAACAGATTACCTCTACGTTACCACTAGAAAACTACTAGCTAGCAGGGTGATCTTCTTACTCTCGATAAGACAGACTTGAATCGAGGTGGTTGGTGTGATGTTGAATCACAGATTGTTGAAGCTCTAAAATCTGGAATGCAGAGTGCTTGAAAGTATAAAAACAGTATAGCTCACGAAAAATCATCATCTTCCAGATTTGTTGACTCCAACTATATAGGCATTGAATATTGAAATTCTAGCCGTTGTTGATTGGCGTGAGATAGATGGTATACTGCCAATCAATGGTTTCCATCATATCTGTTCTTGCCATATAGAAAAGGTTGACTCAATCTTTAAGTTATGGAAAGCAGATTGCTAACGGTCTCTTTCCTTATAAATGTATAACCGAAGATCTTCTTTCCAATCCCTGTTGGATGGACTTCGATCTTGACGTGGCAAGTGTATATGATTTGTAGGATGATGTCAGCTGATGGATTGATGACAGAATCGTTCTGCATCCTCGCTGTTGGTATCGATCTGGTCATCGATCTGGTTGCTGTCTGTTACAGCAGATCGATTCTTCTTTGGCATAGAACCTTGACTTCATCCTATTCTAAGTTGAGATTGACTTCTATAGGAATATCTCCTTTACATTTTAAGTCATCTCCTAATCTGTTCCTAAACAGAAGTCACCTTCTTTCTAGTGATCTGTTTTTACACGAGAACAGCTTAAGCTCTAAACAAGCTAAGTGTGTTTCGAAAACCATCATTAACACTAAAACCTCAGGGTTCCCAACATCGCTGCTCAGCCATGTACTCCTGGCGCTCGCGTTCTTGCTCCTCTACTTGGCGGTGCAGATCCTCAACCTCGTTCCTGTTGGCTCGTGAGGACAATGATCCAGAGAACCTCGAGGTTCTCAATGCCTTCCCCGTTGATCCCATACCGAACAGCCGCTTCTTCTTGTCCGAGGCGCCGAGAACCTCCAAGTAGAGCTCATTCATGTCCACAGCATCGTGGTCCCCCTCAGGCAGCTGAGCACGTTCTTGCTCAGCACGAGCAAACACCTCAGTCTGCATTTACACGAGAAATGAATATTTGTTAATAATATATTATAAAGATTAAAATTAGAAACTATATATATTATGTTGAAATTATGACTTATCGCAATCGCCTGCGATTTTACATCGGTGTACGTCCCATCTGCGTATCGATGCTCATCGAGAAAGGAATCGAACATGCAGTCTATCAGAGGTACTCCCCTCTCAGCAGCCTGTGCATGACATACCAATCGGATTGTGTTATTGAACCATGTGTGTATGAATTAAAACTATATATAAAACATTATTGAAATTATGAATTGAAATTACATTTCCTCAGCTCGTTGCATAATGGACTTCGAGCCTCTCCTATGCTTGATAGGACCAGTCCCCGGTCCCTGAGGCTCAGACATCCTGTTGCACCTCGCTGTCTGGGATTTATTGATGACATCATCCCGAGACCAGTAAGCGAGCCAACCCATCCAAACTTCATCAGTCCACCATCCCGGCTTTCCACCTTTGGGTGGGGGATCATACCTCCTCCTCTTGATCCCGCAAATATAGTCCTTATATCTCTCACGGCACTTATCGTACCACAACTCTCGAATCTTGGCATCGATCGCCGGTTCCCAAGTAAATTTTTTCTAGCATTCAAAGTGTATGTTAGAAATTATAGTTAACTTCGAGTTATTGTTATAGTTTAGAATGAATTTGAAAGTTTTAGAAAATTCTCGAACCTTAAACTCCTCCCAATATCTCTGCCTCATGTCAGTAGGCGTCAGTTTCCAACTGTATCCAGTCGGATTCAGAACTATCCTAAATAGTTCCTAGATGTAATCAGTTGGGTCGTTGTGCGGGTAAAATCCCCTATATAAGTCATTTTTGAAACATATATATTAGTCTTTTGAATTACTTATTAAATATATGTTAAAATTGAATATGTGATTTTTTTTATGTACCCCAACTCACTCACAGAGAGAATGAAGTCCCCTGTGGGTCTCGGCTCCCCGTGATCAGTATCGGAGCCAGATGAGGGACCATCTAAGCGTAAGCCACCAACGTGGTAGCTCAGACCTGTACCGGACTCATCCAAATGATGAGCCCGGGGAACTCCTGCCTATGCCGGCGGAAAATAAAGAAGATCTCTGACCCCTTCTACAAGGAGTACCAACATCATCTCGTGGTGAAGATCTCCGACCCGAAGACATCTATTAGGTTGAAAATTAATAAATAAGTTGCATTTATAACAAAAAACTTATAAGTTGAAGTTTTATATTAAATATACAATGCGTTGCATTTATAATTAATAAGTTGGAATTCGAATATGGTAAGTTTTCTACACAATGTGCTAATCTTCGTCGTCTTCACAATTGTCATTTTCATCTTCCTCATCCTCATCTACATAGTCATCCTCGTTATCTTCTTCTTCTTCTTCTTCTTCGTCATCTGAAGCTTCATCTTCTTCATATTCATCATCATCTTCTTCATCCTCTTCTGTTTCGAGGACATTATCAGAGTCTTGATTTGCCTCATCATCTTCAATTTCTACCTGGTCACCGTCTCGATGAAGTGATATAGTATGATCTACATTGACAATGTTTACTACATTCACATCATCATCCTCCTGATACAGTGACTCTAATGTAGAACTAGACACATCAACTTGAGACTCATCGACAGTGGACCTTGTCTTGATAGAACAAGCTTCCCACTAGTCTCTACACTGTTGATTCATACTTGGATATGAACAGTAATACACTTGTGTATCTTGAACGGCTAATACAAAGGGTTCATACTTTCTAAGTCTGCGTGTATGATTTACAGACACTAATTTGAACTGAGGATCAACCCTTGTACCTACCGACAAAGTGTCAAACCAATCACACTTGAATAAAATGACTTTTTTATTGTATAATCCTGGATATGTGAGTTCGCACACTTCGACTAATTGTCTATAAAAATCTGTCTCACTCGAGTCTCCATAGTTACCAGCTTTGATGCACACACTACTACTCATAGTTGTTTTGTGAGTTCCATGAGATATCGTGTGAAATTTATATTATTCACCAAATAACCATGATATGTTGTGATCATTGGTGAAGGTTCACTTGCAATATCCCACATAACAGGATCTGTTACATAAGTTTGTACATGTATCACCAAAAAGTTATATTTATGAAGTTAAGTATTGATGCATATATATATATATGTATATCTTAATTATAAATTCAATTCAAGTTAGATTAGTGACAATTTGACTCACATAGATACAAAACCATTCAGAAAATTCTGGCGGCATTTTCTTGTCAATGTCCATGTCAGAAATCCATAGATTTAAGAGCCTGAGTTGTGATTCGTACTCCCTTCATACAACAAGTAGATATTAGTTGATAAAAACTACATATTCAATTAAATAGAAGTGTTATATTGAGTTGTAAAACTTTAATTGATATATGGATCAAACTCCACATAATTATGGAGTACGTATAGATGAGCAGCTATGTATTCCCTATCATCCAATGATCTTTTGGTTATCTTTTCAAAACCAATTCCAGCTAATTTGAATATGAAAAGCAAGTCTGGTTGATCTTGTTACCCACTAGTAGAACATCGTCCAACGGACTCCTTAATGAACGAACAATAGCATGAATTTAGGAGCATGATTTAATTGATTTTAGATTTTTTTAACTCTATGCCCTTGAATGTAATGACCGGTATTTTAATTCTCAAGGATTAATAAGTTTTATTATTTAATAGGGTATCATATCCATAGGAAATTTTAAACTCAGTTGTTGAGTTTTAATTTCATTATTTAACCAAGTTTGAAGAAATTATGACGATTTCGAATTTAATTTCGATATTTGATTTCAATCGAAATCTATTTTATTTAAGTATATGATTTAGGCCTTATTATTTATATAACAAAACTTTTAAATTAATAGAAGTGAAATATTATATGAAAACATAATTGAATAAAACTCAATTGTATTAAGAGTCCAATATACATTTATTTGGTCCAAATACAATACATATAATTATATCTACAACAAATAATACATGTTGTATTAAAAAACAAATATACATATATCAAAAGAAAGAGGTAAATCTTTCACTTGGGCTTCATGTGTATTTTCCCCATCCACACAACCTCACCAACTTCATTACAATTTGTCAAACTTCATTCTGTCAAACTCATACTTTTTCCATCTTTTTACTCCACTGACAACACCATGCTACCATTCCTATAGCTATTCAATTTCCTTTATTTAAGTTAGTTGTAACTTGAAAAATAAGAAGAAGGAGAAGACAAAAGAGGAAGAGATAGCTGGAGATTTTAGAGAAACCAAACCCAAGTAGCAACCGTGTTTCTATCTTCATCTACCTTAGTTCAAAGATCAAGTAAGGTAAAATAATTCAATTCATAAAAATTCAAATGTTTATATAATACCGTTCCATTCTTCCTTCCCCTTACTACTTATTTCATATTTAAGTTTAGAACTTCTAACATTTGAACCAAAAGCATGCTTTAATTAGATGAATGGAAACTTTATAGTAGAAAATACTCTACTGCTTCAAAAACCATAAGAGAAGAATGCAGTAGAGAGAATCATCCTGTTCGCTTTCCATTTCTCAAACCAAGAAGGTAATACTCATTTAAAAATATATTCTCTCCGATTTATTATGCTTATGTCTAGAATCACAACAAAAAGTAGCATTATGCACAATGAACCATAGATCAACTACTTCGTAAGTTAGAAACTACTTTACTACTTTAGAATGATTAATCCAGCTTCACATTTATAGTTTAGAAGCATGACTACTACCGGAACTTAACAATACACTTCACAAATAATAATAATAAAGACTAAAATCTGAATATTCAAACTACAAGAATGAAATTCGGGTGAGAGTCACCTCGTATTGTTGAGAAGGGCTGATTTCAGCTCGAGATCGAGCTCGAACAGAGCAGCGGCTGCCAAAGGTAGCAGCGGCTATTACTGGTGTCGGTGACGGGGCATGAACGCAGGAGAGGTTGTCGATGCTGTTGGCTCGAAGTTCTCGCGACAGGGGTTCACGAAGAAGAACATCGCGCAGTTGGTGGGGTAACAACCAAAGGGATAACTTAGGAGATAAATGTCTAGAAAAATTAGGGTTTTTTCCCTAATTCCGTTTAATTTCCCGATTTTGGAGGGGTAAATGCGGCATTGGGAGAAATCCTGATGAGGATTCGAAACTTTTTCTAGAAAATCAACGAAGAAGAAATTGATAAATAAGAGAGAAAATTGGGAGAGAAATTGAGAGGAAAGAAGATAATACTGTGTGAACAAGTCAAAGATGTCAGGCCGAAGGAAGGCGCGACGATGATTCCGCCGATAGAAGGTGGGCGGAGAAGTGGTTGGCAATTGTGAGTTGTTGTGATACAGAGAACATGCGACATAGAGAGAGATGGGAAAAAGAGGGGGGCAATGTTTTAATTTGAGAAAAAAAATGAAAAAGAAATACTAAAATCTGAAATTAACAGTCGGGCCGAGTTGCAATTATTTTCTTTAGGGCCGACCCAATCTCCTAATGAAAAGCTTATGGGATAAACTCAATATCCTAATTAAATGGGCCGACCCATTTTCAAATGAAAATCCCATGAACTGAATTTTGGTGATGAACACCATTTTAAGACCAAACTACATATTTATTATTTTGATGGGCTATTCTTTAGGCATTAGTCTAATGACGTTCCCCCATAATTTAAATAAATTATTATATATTCATTAATTAATAACTAATTAAGGTTTGAACTTAATTAAAGTGGGATTTTAGTTAATTTAATTGATTAGATTAATTAAATTATTAATAAATAATTGTATTACTAAATTAATTTAGTGAATCTTAATTAATTCGAACCGAGACATGAACCTTTTCTAACGGTCTCTAATTACGCGAACTTTACTAAAATTTTCTGATTATTACATCGGATTTAATTGTCTCAATTATATTAATTGCAAGTAAGAAATTAATTATTTATTGAATTAGTAAATGTTTATTTCTTTTAAATGAAGTTAAGATTTTCGGAGAAAATCTTAAGCTTCGTTGCGATTTAGTAGAACGGATACAAAACCCTAAACCCTATTTAATTGTTATGTCTCAAGTCAATAGAGATATTCCAAAATCTCAAATGATTCTAAAAACAACTCGTACCTGAAGGTCCATCGAGGGAGTGACGACTAGGGAACGAGAAGGAGAACCAGACTTGTCAACTAATACTGGTATCTGAGGTAGGTTTAATATACAACCTATACTTTTACTGTAATAAAGCATGTTTAAAGAAAATGTGAAATGATTGTCATGCATAAAATCTTTTGTGTTTATGTGTGATTCCTATCTGTGTTGAGCCATATTTGCGAATTGGTCAACTTGTGAATAACGATCGTGTTGGTCCCGAAAGAGCAAGGTTTGGTGTATGGGAGGGGGGGATACACCAAATACAAACTTTTCAGTTTACTTGACTAATTT
>JAPKLX010000754.1:0-48053 GCA_026898415.1 Leonotis leonurus | reverse complement strand
TATAAATTTAAATTTATAATTAAAAATTACTCCCTCCGTCCCAACTAGCTTGAGGCACTTCTTTTCGACACGAGAATTAAGGAGTTAAGGAGTGTATGTTTAAAGTATAAAGTAATGATATAAAAATATATTATTTAAATTTGCGTGTGTAATAAATGTTTCCTAAAAAGAAAATGACTCAAGCTAATTGGGACGGCCCGAAAAGGAATACGACTCAAGCTAGTTGGGACGGAGGGAGTAATTTAATTTCAGAATATAATTTATAACTTAACTTTTTTTTGAAATTAAATTGAAAATTAAAATTAAATTAATTTAAACGAGAATGATAACTTCTTTTCTATCTTATTGTCTTATTTGAGTATCTAATTATACGTATTCTGATTGAAAAGATAGTTGTTGCTTATCAGTTATTATTTGTTAATGTTTAAGCAGGTCAAATTTTTAGAATAAAAGTTATTCCAATGTTGGTTAAACAAGATGCTTAGGTGTTCCTCTTTCGATACAACAATTGTGTTATACACTTATTTGTTTTGTGGTGGGGTGGGTTGGGTGGAGAATGGGGGTACAGACCACAAGTATCAACATGCTTGTGCAGTGCTATTTTCATTACTGCACACTGTAGTTTTACTCCGTACCATTTTAATCCATAGCTTGATTTTTGGGCTATGATGCGGTTACCAGAAGTACAAAATGGCAAATACTCCTGATCTTATTCTGTTGACTTCTGTTGCTGTTAAATTGTTGATAAGTTCTAATTATTGATAGTTGATCAATTTCCGCAATGGGTAGGTGATCACAATTGAACCTGGAGTGTACATCCCTCGCAATTTTAATGTTCCCGAGAGGTAAATTTCCTAATTTATTTTGTTGTCTCCCGTTGGGGGGATTGCATTTTGTGGCATCTGCATATTTAGGCATGGGTTTTGGGGATACAAAACGATAGTACCTTGAACTTTGTATGACTATCAGAGTATGCTCATGGAGGCCCCTGGAATAATGAAGCCAGCACCGTTACTTGTCATTATTTTCTTGGATGTCTTAACATGTCTAGTGGAAGTCCTATGATGGTTTCACATTTATGACTATGAAGGAAAAACTCCAAAAAATAACTTAAAGAACCAAGTGAAAATTTGTTTTATGGCCTCTAATACCTTTGCGAAAATTGAAGGGATTTTGGTGGTTCGCTTGTCAAAATGGATTTAGCTTTAGATTAGTCATTAAGTAAAAAAATAAAGGTTTATTGAAGTGGTTTGCAGCATGGTTAGCTCTAAACACTATTACTACTTTACGTTTACTATATAATTGTCATTAAGAGGGGGCATCAAATCCAGATATCGAGGCATTGGGATAAGGATAGAAGATGACGTTCTCATCACAGAGTCGGGATATGAGGTAAGGTTTCGAGTGAACGTCAAAACTATATTCCAGTCTTTATCATGTATTTTTTTCCAATGTTATCACAGTACGTGTTTTGAAGTTTGTATATTTTATGATGTAGTAAAAAAAACGTGGTCTGTGTTCTTGAGGCTGTCGTTGTTTGTTTTCCCGTGTGGTATATATAGGTACTTACTGGTTCAGTACCAAAAGAAATTAAGCACCTCGAATCGTTGCTTAATAATTTGTCTTACGGGATGGGGACGGAAACGCGTAATGCTGCCTTTGGATTTTAGGATTGCTTCCATAATTCGAGATAGGTGCTAACAATTCAAAAACTGAAATTAAGGTGATTGCTTCCACACTTGAAATTGCTCTTTTAAGCATTCATGGTTTGGAAGTCCTAAACCTATTGATTTTTGGTTACATTTTTTTTACCTTTAATTTCTGTAATTTATAACGTTTTTACTACTTTCTTGATTATTTTGAGAATTTCCTTTATTTAGGTGAGGTATAGAATATGTACATGTAATTTCCTTTCAACATTTCCTTTCACAGAGTAAAACCGATAGTTGTAATTCATTTCAGAGAATTGCAGTAGATTTCATAATTAGTAGCAATGACTTGATAAATTTAAATTTATGTGAGTTTGAAAAATCAAACAGATTGGTTGAGTCATAAATATCAGTTTCATTTTTTCATGTGAATGCAGTTATTTGAATATATTTATGTTCATTAATATTATGCCTACTGAAATGTTTGTGATTATAAATGTAATTATTTTTTAATCCTACTGAAAAATTATGCCAGAATATGTTAGTAGTTAAAAAAATTACATATTTAATTCATTCTAGGGGTATTGGTCCGTTTATAATCAATTGGTAATAATAGGTTAGTATATGTAATTTGTTTTTGCTATCTTAATCCTAAACCCAGGTCCTGTTTTGGCAATCTAGTTAGCTTAAAATTAACTAAAGGATGAGATAAAGTAAAATAATGATATAATTTATTGTTTGATAGATATTAATTGATAAAATTTATGTATTAGTTAAGTATGTTGTAAAACTACATTTTTATCTTTATGAATATTAAGGGTTAATATACCAAACTACACATTTTTCAAATAAAAAAGTAATTTTTAGCCACTTATAAAAAAAATACTAAAATATAGTCATTTTTTTCGGAAAATTACTTTATTATTCTTTACTCTTAATTAAGTTTAAAAACATTACAAATTCTCTCCATGTAAGCTATAATATTGTTATCATAATTCTCTCCACATAAGCTATAACATTGTCATCATAACTTTGTTGTCATGTCTCAAATAAATTCAGATAAATTACACGAGCATGATCAGGTGATAGCCGTGACGTGTAAATTTATCTCCATAATTATATATGTAATTACACAAGCATGACTAAGTGACAATCGTGTAATTTCATCTCTAGTATCACACATGTAATTACACCAAGTGACAATCGTGTTTGTGTAATTTCATCTCACAATCACACATGTAATTACACGAGTTTAATCAAGTGAAAAATTGTGTGCTCATGTAATTTCATATCCACAATCACACATGTAATTACACGAGTGTGACTTGTTTTGGTTATGTAATTATGGAGGTGATATTAGGGTAAGAGTGACTATTATTTTCCTTTTTTTTATAAAAAAAAGTGACTATTATTACTTTTTTGTTTGACGATCGACTATTTTAGGGGTTGTCCCAATATTAAAACCATCAAAATTATCCATCTTCAACTATCGTTCATCCGGATTGATTCATTATTAATTTTGAACATAAATCCATAACTTACATTTCTTTGAAAAACTGAAAGATCCAAAACATTGAAATATTTCATTAAAATTACAAAACATCAATTAGAGGAACCTAAACTCGTGTCTCCTAATTGAAAGATTCATAAATTACATAATACTCTTGAAAAAATTAATTTTATAATTATAAAAATTGAAATTTGGAAACTAAAGAACAATATTTGTGAAGTATGAATAAGGGAGAGGAGGTGATTTGTAGAGGAGTTCATTGCAGTTGAGTTCATACCGGTTTGCAAAGGTGATTGTTGCGGTTGAGAAAAAAGAAGAGGAGGTAGAAGGAGAATGTGGCCATCAAAACTTTTGCATTACCAGCGAAAAAAGCGAGCTCCAACGGTGTGTAACCCCAAATCAACATGTTGTAATCGGAGCTTTAAACATGTAGAGATCATAAAACAAACGAAATAAAACAAATGGTTAATCATCGGTGTTGTGGCGGAGCCAGTGCCCTAAAAGTGATTCTCAGCGAACTCTTGATGCACGATTTCAATGCCAAGAAAGCTCTCGAGTGTTAACACGATCCCGACGTTTGTGGTGCCCTTGCGAATTCCGGGTTGGAGATGAAATTCGATTGGGTGAAGAAGAACAAAATTCTGGAGAAAGCTTGGTGAACAATGTTGTTGCGGAGAATGAATAATGGATGAAAAAATATCTATGGTTGTTCTGATATTGGGAGTAACAAATGTGTATCTCCATAGAGCAAAAGAGTGTGTATATATAATGAGTGAAAAACAAGCTCAAAACTGATTTTCCAAAAAATAGGAGAGAGAAGGACTTGGTCAATATCACTTTCGCGGCAGTCAGCGATCGCTTACTATAGCTCTATGTCCCCCCTCAATCTTTGAAGTGAAACAACTGCTGAGGAATCAGCGGTCGCAGATCTCTACTTTCGAAAAAATCAGAGAACCATTGTCAGGGGTCTCTCATCTTACGAGACCGCTAACTTCTCCTTCGTCCACTCATAAAAGAGAGCCACCTTTCACACACACTAGGTTATTTCTATGATAGTGCAATCACCAATGCACTAAATATATTATATGGTTTTGTATATTCTCTCCATACATATCATACAAGTAACTAGATGTATGGAGAGAATAATACGATGAATGAACAAGTATGTTTTGTATATTCACACACACTAGGTGATTTCTATGATAGTGCAATCACCAATGCACTAAATCACCAATGAACAAGTAACATATGATATACTGGAAGTGTCACGCATAAAAACAATTGCAAGAAACCATTAATAGCTCATATGCTCAACCATCATAGGCATAGTACGATCATATAAATCACCGCGGTGAAATTACCTCATCAGACGATGAAACATCTATGTTTGAAAATTTCACAATAGATCAATAGAGAGCAGATCGACCATGCGACCTTATATAGAGCAAACCAAGAGGAACAAATGACCTTCTAGGAGAGCAGATTGTTAGGAGACAACTCAAAGCACAAATCAAGAGATGACTTTATCTATGTACCCAATGAGTTGTTCATATACAGATTGGAGGAAACTAATGATATGCCTAAATGGATCACAACCCACCTGTCCAACATGCTACGTCAGATGAACATAGGAAAAACTCCAATGACTAGAAGTCTAGTTAGCAGCAACGATCATATTCGCATTTAATGATGTTGCAACTAGTTTTCAAATTGAAAAATATATATACTTCAGTCATTCTAAAAAAATGTGTGTGTGTGTTCTTAAGAGAATATTTCAGAAATTACAGAGTCCAAGCGCTGCAGAAATTCTTCAAAGCTTCAAAGTCAAATCCAGATTTAGAGGATTCACATTCTGGAGATACACCCACTAGAACTATACAATAATACATAGAGCCTGCAAGTCTTTAGTTGTAATATCCCTTCATTAATATACTTGTCTTAAGCTCAACAATAGAGTTGAAATGAGGAACAACAAAAAGAAATCATTAGGTTCAAGCTCGTTCTCGACGATGATAAATAAGAGAGGTGTAATCTCGTACTGAATGTGTAGAAATAAGAGAGTTTGAGCTTGTACTCAATAAGGATAAATAAGCAAGGAATTCAAGGTTAAGAGATTCATTGATCTAGTGTTGATCGACCGTGAATGTATGGATTTTCTAAATCACATTACATCTTGTGTTCTTTACATTAAGTATTTATTTATATTGCATTGACCTGTTCATAACTCACCAGCGATTTGTTTTTAAAACATCATGTTGTGCATCTGTTTGTCTATCAATCTGTCTAAATAACACTTGGCTAATTATGATAATATTTTCTAAGTATAAGAGCACCAACAGATCACCGCTTTCGCACACAATATGTGTCATCACAACTAAGCTGTTCGAGAGCACAAATCTTCACACTTTGATATCGAGACTATCTGTTTGATCAATCAACCTCTTTCTCATAAAGAGAAGTTGACCTGCTATTCAAGCAAGTTGATCTCGTATATCAACGAGTTGACCTATCGATCTTGTTGTTTAAGACAACCAAGAAAAGTTGGAGTTTTGTATATTCTCTCCATTCATCTAAGCTGCTCTTCCCGGGACCAACACCAAACATACTTGTTCATTCATCGTATTATTAATAAATCTTGTGTAATACAATTCGACCAAGTATAAATGTTTTTCGTAATAAGAGCAACCAACACAACCACCATCTTCCGCACATGATCTAGATAAAGTTAACTATTTATAGTTGAACTTGTCGGATCATTTCAAGTTACAAGAGATTTTATTTGAAGAGTTTTGATTTCTTCTTTCTAGAAGAAATTGATCTTGTTATCTTAAGCCAACTTGATTATCAAGTAAACTCATATTAACCAAATTCATAACTAGCTAGAAAGTTCCTCCGGCCCTTTCGGGCTAAAATCTTAATAATTTGTGTTAGACCCTTATTGTTTTTTAAGGTTCATTATAATTGTTGTTAGTCGGAACTTGCACAATTCTGGTAGAAATTTGATAACTTATATCCGATCTCAACAAATTCTTTTTTATCATAAAAAATTGTGGTATCTTTTTATGGAATCACGAATCTCTTCATTGCTTTCTATTTATGGTGCACAATCTATTGGAACGTTGGTAGTCATGATTATGTTTACTTCCAATATGAATTGTACGGTAGTTTACTTAAATTTAGTTACCCATTTAATAATCTGATTAATTAGACAATGTATCCCTTCTGCTGATACATTTCACGTTATGTATTCTATGAAAGAATATTATATTTGTTATTGATGTAAATGTGATGTGATTCCAATATCATCATGATGGTTTTTAACTTCGAACCATCATTAGTTATCTGTCTTTATTTCTTTCTCACAACAATACACACTTAAATACGTCAACTCACAATATTTTCCGTTGCTTTAATTATAGGTAGACACTTCATATTTATTCAGAACATGCAATGAAAATTGAATTTGTATTAACGAACACCAACATTTAAAATGGTATTAGCAATCAAATTTATTAGCTTCCAAATTGACTACACTGTCATTTTTGTAGCGTAAAAGAGTCCAATAATACCAACATATATAGAACATAAAATATATATGAGCTGACAGTAATAGTTGGTTATGTTTTTAATTTCACGAAATAGAGAAAGAAACTAATGTGAATTATATAAATAAACAAATAAATATATGATGAGCAAAACAATGGATGTGATGAGTTGGTATATGCTAACATTGGTGCTAGTGAGCATTTGCACTCCTTTGTGGCTTTAAGTTTTTTGTTGGTCACAAGAGATTTGTCACAAAAATTAAAAAATAAATAAATTAGAGTGTGTTAAAAAAAAGTTGAGCTAGTATTTTACAATTAAATTTGTGTTATTTTTATGAAAGTTGCCATTTTTAATGAGATGATAAAAAATATGATAATTTTAAGTGGAATGAAGGTAATATAACTTTTAAGTCTTACTAAGTTAATTGTATGTACCCTCAATAGTTAAATTATCTAAAACATTGATAAGGTCAACATTTTTCAATAAATGAATTTCTTTTAATAGTGATGCCAAAAATGTTTTGAACCTAAAAATCTCATCATTCATAAAATATACACATTTCTATTATGAATGTTTAAATTAAGTCATTACATAATAAAACATAAACATAACGACCATTTAAATACAAGTAACAATAAAACACAAGAAATTACAGAGTGAGCAAAATTAATTGAATTCAAAACAACAAATTAAAATATTAAATTTGATTTGATTTTTTATCGATTTAATTTTTTCTTTCTAAATTTAATTTTAATTCCAATTTGATTATAAACAAAATCAAATTGAAAATAACAGAAAATTAATTTATTTTATTAATATTATATACACATATATATATATATTACTATAGATGATTATTTTATAATATAACTTCTTATTTTTTAGTTATAATTTATGTTATTTTTAAAATTTAAATTCAGAAAAAAATTAAACAAATTTCTGAAATCCTCGTTGAGGCTTTCAGATTTATCTATTGTATCTATTCCCCCAGATAGGGGTGTCAAACGGTAATCGGTTCTCGGGAAGAACCGGTACCGAACCGGTACCGGACCGGGAACCGGGAACCGATTTTTCGAGAAATAAGCCGGTTCCCGGTTCTAAGTTTTAAAAAATTTCCGGTACCGAACCGGGTACCGGTTTTATAAAATTAAATATTAAAAATATATATTTTATATATTTATTTTATGTTTTATATTTTTTATAAAATTATTTTATATATTATAAAATATTTATAAAATTAAATTAAATTATATTTATATTTAATTATTATTTTTTAAATTAATATAATTTAAAAATAATAAAAAAATATTTTAAAATAATAAAATTATAAAAACCGGTACCTTAACCGGTACCGAACCGGTCGGTAACCGGTTCCGGTTAACCGGTACCGGACCGGTTGACACCCCTACCCCCAGAGAATATGTAATCCTCATTCCCAAGAATCTCACTGAACAGTGTGAATACAGTTGAATATAAGAAAAAACTATGAATCCTTTGTCTATTTTGAAAAAAAAAATAAAAAAATCAAATTTGTTGGCATTTCATATTTTTGAGTTATTGAGTTTTTAAGTTCTTCAATATTGTAAGCATGTAAATATAAACTATATATATATATATATATATATGACATGAGTTTATCGAAAATAAGAATAACAGAAGATTCAGGAAGCTAGACTTATTATATTTTTCTATGAAAGTTTTAAAATTTAAACCAAAAAACTTCAAAAATTTCCTAACACAAAGAACATTCTAAAATTCATATCAAGTCAAAATGGGCAAATATTTCATGAATTGAATACTACAAACAACATAATTTCTCAACATTTAGTCGGTTAGAAATATATTATTAAACAAAACTATATGCTAAAAAGTGATATAATTAATGAATTCGAATTAAAATTAATAGGCTCTGATTGAAGACTAATAAATTATTATTGCAGGTTATTAATTAATCGTAAGTACACCTCTCCCTAATAGTTACTAGTTAGACTATGCGGTCCGGTCCAAGTGTATTTGATTACTTCTAAGTTGAAGAAAATATATGCAAATCTTATCTAATGTTATTGGCCTGATCATTAATAATTTATTACTTATATTTGTTTGCACTTAAAATGGATTAGTTATATGGAAAATCATAGTGAAAACACTCTATTTATTACTTTTATTAATACATTTTTAAAATAATTTTTTTTATACTGTAACGAATTGTAATTAATAATTATTTGAAAAAAAAATTAATTTTTAGACTATATATCCTATTTTTAAATTTAACAACCATAAAAATAAATTAAATGTGCTACCACTCTCTCCTCTTCAAAAAGAAACATTTCTTTTCGATACGCGAATTAAGAAAAATTTACTTAGACTTTTAAAGTGGGTAAAAATTCAAAAAGAAAAAAAAGAAGGGTGCAATTAGTGTTTACTAATTGCATCTTATTATCATTTAACACCACTGATTATTCTATTTAAGATAACATTTCAAAATGAAATATGCCCTATTTTTAGAGGACGGGTGATATTAAATATTCAAAAATAGTTATATATATTTATTTAGATGGAACCCTTATGTATAAAAATTAACTAAAGTATCATCATGTTGGCTGTTCGCATATATAAAATACCGAATCTGATCTCGAAATGAAGTGGATAGATCGAACCATAAGGTTCTATCTGGCGATTCCAATTCTTCGGAATCCTCCGAGTATCATCATGTTGGCTGTTCGCATAAAAGTATTTCTTTGAAAAAGAAATGAGAAAATGAAACTTAATGTTTATTGCATTCAAAATAATTGTGTGCCACTTGTATTTTTCTAGAAAAGAAGTGAGAAAATGTAACTTAATCTTCAATCTATTTTATCCCTTTATAATTTACTACTACATCCATCCAGCTAATTGCGGTCATAAGGATTTCAAAACGAAAATTAAAAAATTTAAGTGTTGTGTTTTTAAAAGATAGTAGTGATGTATTTTAAAGGTAAAACTTTTTCTTTTTGAAAAAGTGATAACTTTTAATGAGACGGTATAATAAGAAAATATTATCACTTTTAGCGGGATGCATGAAATAGTACATATTACTGACTTCTTAAACATATAGGTTTACACTTTTAGAGGGTGTTTGGCTAAACTTCTTTTAAAGAGCTTATAAGATGTCATACCTTAAGAGCTTATAAATTGTCAAAGTGTTTGGATAAATGAGCTCATAAGATGATAAAATGTTTGACATTTTAAACTCTTCTTATGTGATTTTATTGGGTAAATATGGTAATACAAAAATGTTGTACAATTATTTATGTAATTTTGTTGCAGCTTATAAGTTCATGGAGAAATAAGTTGGGGTGAAACCATTTATTTTATAAATATGCTTATAAGTTCTAAGAGCTTATTTTTATAAATTATAAGTTCTCAAATAGATTAATTTTTCACTCTTTCAAAAAGTTTATAAGATGCTTTAAGAAGTTTATAAACTCAGTCAAACACTAACTTAGCATCCTACTTAATACTTCCAACTCTCAAGTAAATTCATTTATTGATTAGCCACACTATAAGAGAAATGCATGGCTTGATAACTAGTTTTGCTAGCTTGTAGCCTGTAGGGTAAAAGTGTATAATTAAAAACATATAGCCTTTTTTGCTTTCTCGAATTACTTTATCCAACAGTGAATATATGATAGTGTTAATTGTTAAAAATACCCAATTCTCAAAATCACTATAAACAAAATACCCACTTTCTAATGTTACATAAACAAAATACCCACTTTTTGACTTTCTTTAATTGATTTCTGTGCAGTCAAAGTAAAATATATCTCACCTACCTAATATTCCTCTCACATTACGCCCACTCACCTCTCTCTCTAACATAATTTTGTTTTCTACATTCAATTTCACATTCGATATCAAGCTTAAAGGAGCAAATCAGAGGGATTTTTCATAATATTTTCAGGTAATAATCTCTAAATTGTTATTTTATTTGATAGAATGTAAATACCGTCCAATTAGAGGTATATACCGTCCACTAAGATACGAGCGGCATTTAGAGTATTTACATTATTTACGAGCGGCATACATGCTTTTAGATTGAATAAATATCTCTGAATCTGATAGTATCAATACCGCCCGGAACGGAGCAAATACCGCCCGTGACCCCACATGGGCGACATTTGCTCTCGTTAATATTTAACGGGCGGTATTAGCCTTATGTTGTTGATATATGTTTTCTACACTCGAATATGTATACATTTGTTTTCAATTACGTAATTTAAACATTTAACAGATAACAATATATGTTTTCAATTACGTATTGAGAGTATGTTGTTGATATATGTTTTCTACACTCGAATATGTATACATTTGTTTTCAGTTACGTAATTTAAACATTTAACAGATACATTATTACTTCTCTTTGCTTATTAGGTTACTTCTTTATTTGTAGATGACAGATTATACACCCGTGTACGTGAAATACGGAGGTTATTGGGACGGATGTATTTATATGGGTGGTCAGGAGCAAATTGCACCTCTTCCAAATAATGATGTCACGATCAAGAATTTAAAATTCTGCATCGAATACATGTCAATTGCAAATGCAAATCAGTATGATGTCTTCTATTTGTCAAGATCGAAGAATGGTCGGCTTATCAAATCTCAACTGACCACCGACGATGAAGTCAGAAGACTTTATTCAGGAGGAGCTGAGGAGGTGTTTCGGTATGGATGTCAAGTATGATGTCGCACTCAGAGGAAGAAATCATGCACTTGAGATGATATACGGTAAGTATGATGCATCATTTCAGTTGTTGCCTGGATATCTACATATGTTGGGAGTGATGAATCAAGGTACGATCACTGATCTTGATGTTGGTCCTGACAATAGATTTAGACATCTGTTTGTCGCTCTTGGAGCTTGTAGAGCTGGGTTTGGGTTGTGTATGAGGCCCGTAATAGTTGTAGATGACACTCATCTAAAGGGGAAGAACAATGGCATTTTGTTCGTTGCAGTAACGAAAGATGCGAATGAACAGATTTATCCACTAGCTTTTGGGATTGGGCCGATCGAAAATCACGAGTCTTGGATTTGGTTCCTTACCAGAGTAAAGAGAGCTTATGGTTGGCAAGTCCGTAATGGGCTCGTGCTCCGATGTAGGGGCCATATGCTCGGCACGAGACGGACGACCCGAGTCCAGAATGGGCGGACTACGTCTCCCAGCATCTATCACCGAAGAATTGCGTCGTGATCCGCTATATCTCATCGAAACGAACATCTCCTTCATCCACGTCTTTAACTTGCTCAACTCATCCGTAATCTGAGTCCGCACCTCATCCCGAACAATATCTCGTATCCGTGCCTCAGATGCACGAACCTCATCTCGAACGATCTGTCGTATGTACTCCCTATCTGCACTCCGCTGTGGAGGGGGCCCTCCACTGCTACTGGACGACAAATCCAGCCTCTGTACTCTGGCACGCTTCCCCTTGTCGACACGACATCGAGGGGGGCGAGTAGTGTGGTCGGTGGTGTGCTCAGGGGCCTGCTCGTCCACTACAGGCCTCGCAGTCCGAGTAGATCGAGGCCCAGAGACATGCTCAACAACAATAGGTGGTCGTGTCTGTCTGACACGACGCTGATCGCCTGAAGTGTGCTGGGGCCTCGCCGTAATGTTCACCAAGGGAGCATACGAAACGGCTAACGGATTCGGACAGTCGACCGATGTCACATAACGTAGGGACGGCTCGACGTCATCCATAACGATGTTATGAATATCATAGCACTGCAAAAAATACAGAAATAGTCAATTATTTAAAATATTATTTAAGTAAATTAAATTCATATATTGAATTAAAACAAAATTTTAACTTACCTCCAAATCAAGGTAGAAACTCCGAATGTCTGCATCTGCCGGAAGATCTGGTGATTTCCTAAAATTCCACCTAAGACATCTCGGATGTAATCCGTCACCAAGATACCTCCCAGCTACACTCCCCACCCCGGGAAGCAACTCGAGCCCCCAAATCATCAGTGACCAGGCAGGTCCATAGAAATGATATCTCTGATTATCCGGAATTTTTCTCAAATAATTCCGGAGAATCTTGAAAGAATATGCTCCCCACGGATACGAGTAGAATGTGTCCACGTCCGAGGCAAGAGTCCACAACCACGGGAATACCATCTTCTGAGCGTCATGCCCGAAGATGAAAATCGAGGCCATCAGAACGTGGGCCAAGCCTAGATATATGTCGTCATCGTGGGGAGGAATGCGCTTCGTGAAGCGCTTCAGCAAATCTGCTCCGGACAAATGGCCGCCACCGCATGCCATCTCAAAAAGCTGAAGACCTCTAGGATCGTGGGGATGCGTGCTGTCGAACTGAGAGCCCCCAAATCGCAGCCCAGTGATCAACGCGTGATCCCGTACCGTATACTCAATATCAGTCCCATTGAGGTGGAACCAAATACCGGTACTAGACCAAATGCACCGAGCGACTATGCCGTGGAGCGCCGACGAACACAAGCTGCCCGGTGTCCACCCTATAAAGTGTCCGAAAGGCCCCGCCTTGAAGCGGTCAAGTAAATCGTAACCTCCGACCTCAAGGAGTGTGCTCCGTATATCCTCTAGTACGCTAATCCGATAGTATGTGTTCAGTATCGAAATTCGCTCAAGAGAGTTCGGTCTACGATACCAAGGACGCTCGGAGACCTTCATAATTAAAACAATTAATTAGGAAAACAACTTAATATACCAATGTAATACAAAATTAGGGGTAAAAATCATAATTAAACAAATAATCAAATAACTCACGTTTGCAAATAAAACAAATAATCAAATAACTCACGTTTGCAACATATAAAAATTAGGATGTTATCTGTAAGAATGTAGAATGCAATATATACATGTATGAAATCAGAAAAATACATAGCATTTGAAATCACAAATACTGCCCGTAAATTCTAAGCCTACGCAAATGCCGCCCGCGTAAGCCTCGCGAGCGATATTTCTGCTTCTCCGGGCGGTATCAATACGGGAAGCAGCATAAGCTTATTCTAAATCCAATCATGCAAATATATCTCGAAATAAGGCAATATAGAGTGTAAAAATCGAAATTACAGTCATATATTCAAGCTATTTCACAGTAAATTGACAGTACACTAATTCAAATTTAAAGCAATGGTATCAAGCTAATTACCTGAATTGATTGAGGTATTTCTTCAATGGAGTCGTCCATTATGCAATTGGAGAGAAATTGAGAGGTGTTGGCATAGTTGGAGCAGCGTGATATGGCGTGATATGGTGCAATGGGCGGCTGGTGATGGCGAACGGAGATGGTGGCGAAGGTGGCGAAGGGAGACAATTGGGAGGAGAACGGAGATGGTGGCGAAGGTTCAAACGCCGGCGGCAAGAAGAAGAGACTGGCGGCAAAGAGGGGGCGGCAAAGAGGGGGCGGTATTTTGACAATTGGGAGAGAGAGTATGTAAAAAAGTGGGTATTTTCTTAATGTGTAGTTTGAATTTGGGTATTTTCTAAATACGGTAATTGAGAATTGGGTATTTTTAATTTCCTCCCTATATGATATCAACATGAGATTTTTTTTTTTCAAATTCTATAAGTATGAAAAAACAGTGTGTGCCGGAACTCAGAACATTTGAAACTGTACTATCCTTAATAGTGGGCGAAAATGGGCGAAAATGCGTTCGTACGAGGTTAATATGTCCCCTATAACATGACATGCCTCATAGATATATATATATATTAAATTTTTAATAAAAATTATATTAATTCGACTAGGGTTTTTTTTATTAACGTATAATTTAATATTTATCAATACAAAATAAAAAAATGAAAAGTATAATAAATTATATAATGATGTGATATTGTCAAATCAGTCATAAAGACGTTAAGTTGTGACCACCTCAGTCGTACTAAGTAAAAGTTATCCTTTAAAAAGATGTGGACCATACCACTTTTATCACTCTTATACTACTTTATACACTCTCCTTAATAACCCTGCTCAAAAATTTTGTATCATGCTTATTGAGACGTAGGGAATAATATCTTGCTAATAAAATTACTCTATCTTTCTACAACATAGGTACTCAACTTGTATCCATTCAGAAATATTGATATATATTAAAGAAATTATTTATAGACAATGTGAAAACTAGTCATTTAATATTAAATATTATTAATTAATTTTATGTTAATTATAATTGTTTTTATAATCTTTTCTTTAGTATTAACGGACGAACTAATCTCGTACATACCGTTAACTTCATATCGAAAGAAAAATATACTCCCTCTATCCACTAAAATGGTTTACGTTTTGTCATTTTGGGATGTCCACGAAAATGGTTTACATTTGAAACTTTCCTTTTATAGCAAGTGGACCCACCACTTCCACCACACACAACTCAATTTAAAACAATACTTTAAGTGAGACTCAAATTCCACTAACTACTCACAACTAATTTAAAACAATATATGAAGTGGGACCCTAACTCCACTAACTACATATCCCTATTAAAGTCAAAACACAATATTAAAACTCGTGCCGGATCAAACCGTAAACCATTTTCATGGACGGAGGTAATATAATTTAGGATAAACAGATGAATGTTGAAGGAAAAATATATCTAATTAATATATACAACCCTTAAGTTGTTTGGTTTATTTTTGAGAATTGAATATTTAATATTAATATTTAAGAAGTCTATCACATGTCTCGTGGAGGTGACTTAGCTGATAATAAGTTTACCAAATAATTAGGCAAGGCAAATCAACCAATATGCCTGCATGCAGATGAAGCTATTTATTGTACTACAAGTTTAGAAGGTATTACACCTAACATATCGAAATAAGGTTTTAGTAGGCCATTTATCGTCTCACACATCCATGTTATACATATTAGAGATTAAATTGATAGATTGCTATATATTTACTTTATAATATTATACGCATATGTTCTATGCTTGCATCCACACCTTTTTATGCTATGAATTAAAATCATAACCATTTATTATTTAATAAACGCTCAAAATAAACTCTGCCTTAATATTCTAGATCCTGAATAGATTGTGTGATAAAATCAAATGTGTTCGAATTTGAGTTCATAATATTTATAAGGATATCACCACATTTTTTGTGTTATACTATGAGAATAGATCAAATGAGAACTAATCCTTATATAATATAGGTGTAACGATTGCCGCCAGCTGATTGTCGGCTGCTGCCTCCCGACTACTCCCTCAGCCTTCCGGAGCCGCCTTCCGCTGCTCCTGCGACGCCTTCTCTGATGAAAGGTAATTAGTTTAATTAATTTAATTTAATTATGATTAGTTAATTAGTTAATTAGATTAATTAGTAAATTAGTTTAATTTAATTATGTTTAGTTAATAAATAAATTATATTAATTTAATTTATTTAGTTAATTAGATTAATTTAGTTAATTAGAATAATTTAATTGTTTATGTTAATTAGATGTAATTTAGGTAATTAGATGAGATGTAATTTAGTTAATTAGATATAATGTAGGTTAATTAGATATAATTTAGTTAATTAAATTAATAATTGTTGAATTTATGTTGAATTAATAATTAATCTTTAGGTCAACTTGTTTAAGATTATTTATCTTAATTTAATATTTCAATACTTTGTTTATGTTTAATTTCTTAATTAGTGTTAAATTCAATTAATTGTTGAGGACCTTAATTTAATTATTTATAATTTATTATTTTAAATTATTTAATTTTGATAATTTAGTATAATGATTTGCTTATACATATATATATTATTACATTGGGATAGACGTAATTAATTTTTTAAGGATCTTCTCCATTTGTGATAGATTTTGATTACGTCTTAAGAATCTTCTCTCAATATGTATTACTATTTTACGAACTTGTTATATTTCGATATATGTTGGGATGTTTTAATGAGATACATGTGTGTTGTGATGTTTTGATGATATATGTCATGCATGTTGGGATGGTTTGATGACCTTAGATGACTTGTTATATTGAATGCAATTAGCTAGAATAGTTTAAAATAATAGCATATAAAAATCTTGATTCTACCTGCAACCCAAATGACCCAATGCTCGTGATCTCCAACTTAATGACCCAAATGACTCAAATGCCCGTGATCTCCAAATGCGTAGCATCAAACAATCTAAACATCAACTTATAATTCATAATTGCAAATCAATGACTTACAAAACCTTAAATGTGTAATTTAATATCACACTAATAGTCTCACCCTCTATTCAGCACCAAATAATCCAACTGCTCTATTCAACTCCCATAAAACACCCTCATTTCATTATTCTCCGTTAAACATGTGAAATCTTCCTTTAAATGTGTAATTTAATAGACCACTAATAGTTTCACCATCTCCGTAACTAACTAATCTTTCTTTCAATATGTGAATACGTTTTACTAATCAGGGTTATAAAAATAAGTCGAGATTGAATGTATCTGCGGTTACTTCCGAATGAGGGATTTAATCCGCATTTTCTTTCTAGGCTTGAAGAGTTTTTAAGATTTGCAAGTAGTCAGCACCAGTAAGTAATTGATGAATTCTTCTTAGGGTAATCTAGTACGTGAGTCGTGATTTGTCATGACCGCATTCTACTAAGGATAGTAGAATCCGGGAAACCGTGATTAAGGGAGGGATTTAAGATGCGGGAATAGAATGGGGGAATGGAATCAAGATGAATTGAACAACGTTCACATAACTTAGCTTAGTAGTTCATCGTAAGAAGTCAACGTAGGAATAACTTGAGTTATAAGCTCATACATAACCACGAATATTAAAGAAGACCGAACTCTCGAGTCCATTACATAGAGGTTTCAACTAGCAGCGAAAACTATTCAGATCGATGAAAGTTTTACACGTATGAAGACATGTAAAACCCCCAAGAGTCAACTGCTAAGAGACCGACAAAGCATGACGTAGCACCCCCTCCGTCATCGTTTCTTAACCTGCACGTTTAGAAATACATGCAGGGCTGAGTACAAAAGTACTCAGTAGATACGTGCCGAAATCGCACTCATATAATTATAACTGTCAAGCCATTATAAGTGAAACATAGGAATTTTTGTCTCTAAAGCACCTATGTTCACCAAAATCATTTCTCGTGAAAATCATATGTTCGACTGCAGTCTAAGTTCTTTTGTAGTCAGCCATATCTGAAGTTGTATGTGTCGGGGAGGTGGCCACCTCACACGGACACTGGACTGGCCAACCCGCTAAGATGACTCACGGTCCGTTGTGTACACAAGTCCGAGTAAGATATCTAATCTACTGGGACCCGAATTCGATTATAAATAAACAGATATGCATCATACATAAATCGAAACATTTATGGCAAGACAATAGATTGAAAACAGCTAACTTCATTCTAAAGTCATGCACACATATTTTATAGAGTAAGAAAGCCTACTTGGATAGTCTCGATTAGTGTTGGCTTCGATCTTGGAGTGCGGATCCGAGCTCTTGTCGAAACCTTTAAATAAATCTCAAGTGAGATACAATTCTCTAGTGCATCTAATATTTTCTAAGTGTAAGGAACATTATCCTTTATTGTTTGGGGAATTATTCTCGCATCTTTACTCGACTATATTCGAATATCGAATTTTGTCTAGAGACGTTGATTTCTCAAATCAACTATGTTTTATAAAATTTTAATTTCATTTATTACATCTAAGTAATAATTATTGAATAAATAAATAAATCTCTAATTGAATATTTTGATTCTTAAGTCAAAATATCTATAAGTTTCTTATAGGTGGAAATAACCTAGTTAATATATATCTTAAGTATGATTTATAATTAAATCAATTATTAATATTAAATTATAGTTAAATAATTATAAATTAATTATCTAAATTAATTAATATTCTTCTCATTGGGCTTAGTCTAAATAAATAAATTTTGATCTACTAGAAATATTAATAGCCCACTTAAATAATTAAATTAGCGCAATTTTTACCTATTTTTCGGCCCAACATGTGTACTAGTTTGGTCATTCTTATTAATTCACCTAGCCCATAAGACACTTAATTAGATTAGCCCACATACTAAATCAAGTTAGCCCAATTTCTAAATCTTATTTTTGGCCCGATAGGATTAAATCATTGGCCCAGTTATACATGAATTCATTAGTCCAGCTTTTATACCCAACCCGGCCCATCTTCTACACTCTTCTATCATTAAAACCTAGACTAACTTAATCTAACCCTATTTCTCCCAAATCACTCTGCCGCTCACCTCCCTCTCTCCCTCTCGGCTCTCTCCTTCATCGCCGCCGTTCACCCTGCTCTTCTCTCCACATCGCCGCCGCTCTTCTCCACACCACCTTCTCCGCGTCGCCTTCTCCTTCATCGTGGAACGCAGTCCTCCCCGGCGTTGCTTCAGCACAATCGAGAAGCAACCCTCCCCAGCGCTGCTTTGCTCGCTCAAGGCCTCTCTCCGGCGAGCTCTTTTTTTCAACAGGGATTGAGCAGAGCTTCTCCCCTCCGGAGCTTTTCGCCGCTGCCCTGTCTCGTCTCCGCGTTGCTGCTCTCGTTTTCTCTTCACCTGTAGGGTTTGTCTCTTTATCTCTCTGCTCCTTATTTCCTTCTATCTCTACAGTTTCCTCCTCCTTACTTGATTTCAAGATTTTATCCTTGCTATCATGCATGTGTGAATTTTCTTTTTAAAGTGTTGGTTTGATTATGTTCTAGGACAACCTCAAGTTCCAATATTTCACATTTTGATATGTATTATTGTTAGTTTCTTATTCTGATTTTCTGTGAATTAAAGGGTCTTGAGAGAAATCTATATTTGCAGATTGGTTTCGAGAGATTCGGGACTGTTCGGAACTGTTCAAGGATGATTTGGGGTTGTTTGGGATTGGTTCGGGGCTGTCCTAGACCGTTCGGAGTTGTTCGGGCCAGTTCGGGGCCGTTCGGAGCTATGATGGTTCGGGTTTGAGGTGGCTTTGTACTGAGCTTCAATACAATAACTAAGTTTGCCCTGTTCTACTTTGTTTCTCTTTTTACACACACACACATATATATGTTCTTATTGATTATGAGAAGATTTATAGTAGAGTGATTGGTTTTACAACTTTAAAACTTTGGACTCTTGTTGTGTTAGTAGCTATTTGGTTTGATTCTTTTGAATTTTCTGGTTGATTTATGCTTGTCTATTACTTAAGTTCAGCATATACATAGCTCATTTCTGGAATGTTGTGTTCTTTAGTTTCTAAGTTATGACTTGGGAAAATCTGTTCTAGAAGTTATTTGATGTTCTTACAGCACCTAAGGTCAATTAGTAAGGAAGATCTATGTTATGTCCTGCCTTGTATGTGTTGTATTTTTAAGAAGATGAAGGGGAGGCAAAGAGTTCGTATATATACATATATCTTTAGTTGAACATTTAAGAGTTATAAACATTAATTGCTAGAGGTTGAGAGTTGTAACACCCGAGTATTTTATACCGGGCTTATATGTGTTTAAAAATCCCAAGAATAAAATTTTTGGATTAGAAACTTTATTTTGAAGCTTGCTGCCAAGTTTCAGCGAAAACGGAGATCAAATCTCCTCTCTTTCGAGAACCGACTTATACTTTTATAACCGGTAGCAATAGCAAATACAAGATTCATTCGAATGCCCGGATTTGAAGTTCGAGACGAGATATGGACAAAGCGCGATAATTTACATACACTTTTATCGCGATACGACCATACGCGGAACTTTTTATTTTTTGCCGTCCGATGAATAGTAAAACCGAGAACTCGAGAAATCGAGAAATCGAGAAAACTTCTATTTATCGATTTTGATAGCACGAGTAATGAGCAAATTCTCGAGAAGTTTAATAAAATGAATTTTAGAAGAAACGGAGCTTTTAATTACTCCCTCCGTCCCTCAAAGATCTTCCCACTTTGACACGGCACGGGTTTTAATAACATGTGTTGACTTTGGTTATTAAAGTGTAAAGTGATAGTAAAGTGATATTAGTGGAGAATGAGTCCCACAAAAAGTAGTATGATGTGTAAGATATTGTGAGTGGATAATGGGACCCACATTAAATAAGATGGGTAAAATAGAAGGTTTCCAAAAATAGAAATAAAGTGGGAAGAAAGATGGGGGACGACCCAAAATAGAAGAGTGAGAAGATCTTTGGGGGACGGAGGGAGTAATATTTATCAAGAAATCGAGGAACAAGTATTTTCTCGGTTTACGTGCAACTCGATCGTGCCAAACCCCGACTTTAGTTCACGAGAGACGAAAATGTTTTAATGAGTAAGAAAGTCGAGGGTGTTGACTCTCGTTTCAATCGAGATAGATAAATGACGAAAAATCGGACCGAAATATCTAAGAGGCGAAAAGACGATTTGGACTACGGATATTTAGATATTTTGAGAGGCAACTTGTGGCCTATAAAAGACCACAAAAGTCACCCCCAATTCAGATTTCACGTGAGATTTACAGTAGCTTTGGCGTGAACCAAGAAGAGAAAAGGAGGAGGAGTTTTGCTCCGATTCTCGTCCCGTTCGTCTCGTTTTTCCGATTTCTTAGAAATCTAATCCAATAGAAAGGTAGCCCTCGATCTTACCTACGTTTCTACGGTTTTATTTTCATGTTTTGAGCCTGATGAAAAAATGAAATAGGGGCTGCCCTTTTCGATTTTTATCGAGTCAAGCCCGAATCGAAAAATGTCGAGAATTAATGTTGCTCATGTAAGTTAGATAAGCTTGTATATTAAGTTTCAATGAAATCTAAGCATGTTAGGTTTTCAGAAGTTAACTTGAGCTCGTCGTTTTATATGTTTTCGATTTTTCTCCGATGAATCGAATTGACGAGCATGTATGTAGGTTATATACGAGTATTATGTGAATTTACGGAAATTAATCGTGCATGTTTAAAAAAAAGGAGAAAGGGGCGACAGTTTCTGCCTGGGTTTTATCTCGTCGTTTTAAGTATAGAATGTGTAGAATTTTTAACATAATAAAATACTAGATCGAGTAAGGAGTAATCTCCAACTTGAATCACCCCGTTTCGTTGTGTTTTCGATTTGTTATAAATTTTTCAAAATGGTTGCACAAACTGGCAATTCCAGCGAAAATCTGGAAATTTATCTAACTTTGAAAATTTGTGAAAAATAGAGTAAAATGATTTTATGTGTTTTGTCTTCGGATTATAAAACTTTACGATGTTATGGTCACTTTAAACTTTACGAATTATTTCCAATTTCTTTTGATTTTTCAAAGTCAACTGCTCATTTAGCTTGAACATGTGTTGAGCATGTTGTGAATTTATCGGATTTTTCCGTCAAGTGTGCAAAAAATTAAAAATAAGCTTAGTGATTACATGGTTATAATCATTGTTGCGTTTTGTTTCATTTGTATGAGCTATTAATAGGCTCACAAGGGGTCGGGTCAACAAGGGACCGAGGATAGTCTTATTTAATCAGCTAAGCTAAAGAGGTTCATTACGTTATAGTGTATTAAAGTTTCATGATATTCAAAGATATTTTGATATTAAACGAGCATGAGTGCTTTGAAATGATCAAACATGAAGTTATGTATTTAATCAAAGTCAAAACATGGTTTGATTAGAAATCATCGAACGACCCTCCTAGAATCTAAATCTGAAACTCGAGCAATAGCCGAGTTAAAAGACCCGAGAATAATTCTCAAATAAAAAAGGATAATAATTCCTTACACTTAGAGAATATAATTAGATGCACTCGAAAATATTATCTCACTCGAGATTTATTTAAAGGGTACGACGAAAGATCAGGATCGCAGTCCGAGAATGAAGCATTCGTCAGTCAAGACGATCCAAGTAGGCTTTCTTATACTAAAAGAAAATATGCGTGTTTATCCGCATTTATGTTATTTCTTTTCAAATAACTTTTGAATTGAAATTGATATTTCAAGTATTGTCTTGCCATAAGTGTTTTATGTTTTGTATGATACATATCTGCTATGATTATGAAATCGAATTCGAGTTCTAGTGGGTAAGCATCCCCACTCGAACTAGTGTACACAAGGATCGTGAGTCATCTAGCGGGTTGGCCGGTCAAGGTGTCCGTGGAAGGTGGCCACCTTCCCGACACACAAAAATTACAGATATGCTTGATTACTAAAGAACTTAGACTGATCAGTCGAACTCAAAATTTTCAAGAAAAGAAATGCTTTTGTGAACATAGGTGCTTTAGTGACAAAAATTCCTATGTATCACTTAGAATGGCTTGACAATTATATATGTATGAATGTGATTTCGGGCATGTGTCTACTGAGTACTTTTGTACTCAGCCCTGCATGTATTTCTAAATGTGCAGGTTGAGCTGTGATGAAAAAGGGGAAGTGCTAAGCGAAGATTTTGGTCGAACTCATCTAGTAGTAACTCTTGGGGGTTTGCATGTCTTCATACATGTAAACTTAGAAATTGATCCAGATTCCGATGCAGACACTCAGATTAAGTATTCGGATATTTCTCTTCGTGTAAGTCTCATTCTTTTCCCCTATTTTTATGTTCCTTTCCCCAGTCACAGTTTTCCCGACTTTGGCTACCTTAGCGGAGGGCGGGCGTGACAGAGTGGTATCAGAGCAACTTGTGCTCTGAACCCAAGAGTCTTTTTCAAGTTTAGTCTAGTATTGTTTCACTAGACTAATTTAGTGAGTCGACATAAGGTTAGCACTCCGACACATCACACTCAACCAAAAAGAGGTAAACATTTTAAGAAGTTGAAGTTTTATGTTTTAAGAGGAATAAGCATGTTCCTATTAACTGAAGTTTGAGATTTGAAAAGAACTGAATGTATTTCTTTTCATTTAAAGTTCAAGATTTATAAAGAAATGAAGGTATTTCTTTGTAATTGAAGTTTGAGATTTTTAAAGAAATATACGTATTTCTTTTGTATGAAGTTGAGTATTGAAAGAAGAAAAAGTATGCTCTAAGAGAAAAGTTTTTAAGATGTTTGGAAGTGAAGTTTTTAAGTGAAAGCAGTAAGAACGATTCTTTTCAAAGTTGAAGTTTGAATGTTTCTTTTAAGATGAGTCATAATCATTGTCATGATGTTAGAGCTTTTTCCTATGAACGTAGAATGCTTTAAGATGTATGTTCCCTTTAGAAAAGAGAACTTAGACGAGAACTTAGAAGAACTTTTACAAGCTACTCGAAATCGAGAATGAGAACAATCTGAATAAAGAAGAAACGAAAAGAAACGGAAAAAGGAGAATATCCAAAACAAAGGCTAAGGCCAATTACGAGAAAACAAAAGAGAGAGATCTTCTCTTTTATAACGAATCAAGATCACGGCTATGATCTGATAAGTTATCGTTTCTACCGTAGAATCTAAACTGAATGAAATTATTAACTTAGTTAGTAAAGATTTAATTATCTTTGAATAATAAATCTTAAATCTAGATTTCCCAAGAATTTTATAATGATAAGTATAGCATACTAGAAGCCTCAAGAAGTTATCATCTTTGATGATGAGTCATAGATCTAAAATCTTAAGCAATTTTGGGTTTTAAACCAAATTCTTCTTACGAAATTATCAAGCATGTTCAGAAAGTTTAATTAGTGGTCTTATTCATGTCAAGATGACAACAAATGATAAGACAAAAAGGTACCAAATTTTAGAATCAACTACATAAGTTTCGAGAACACTCAGATACAAGAACAACCCAAAGAAGGGTGGAAAAGCTTGAGAAGCAATCGAGAAAAAGCCAAAGGAAAAGAAGATGATAGAAAGGTAGTGGATAACTCCACTATAGAGCTATGAACTTAAGAATATGGATATATATAGTAAAGAAGATATCTTAATAAGATAAGACGTTAACTCATTAGAATGCCACTGAGGAGAGTTGGACGCCCAAGAGGCGGAGGTAAAGATCAAGGTTCTAGAAACATAGATAAAAGACATGAAGCTAAACCAGAAGTAACCTCACCTTCCCACCGCCTGAACATAGAATTGAGGAATTATTTTTAAGACGGAACCCACCTATTTTCAACAGAATGGGAAATCCAGCTAAAGCGGAAGTTGGGTATGAGCTCTAGAATGTATCATTAACTTTCTGCGTTGTACGGATCAAGAATGCATGATGTGCGTTTCGTTCCAACAGATGGGATCAACAGATTTATGGTGGGAAACACATAGAAAGACTATGACCCATGAAAAACTAGCAAACTTGACCTGGGAAAACTTCAAGACGGGAGTATATGACAAGTATATCCCTAGGAGCTATCGTAAGAGGAAGGAGATGGAATTTTACAATCTGAAGCAAGAAAGGATGACTGTGATAAAATACAATCGAGCGTTCTATGATATGACACGATATGCGCTAGAACAAGTAGACACGAGCAAGAAAATGGCGGAAAAGTTTTGTGCAGGTCTGAGGCACGAAATTAGGATGACATTGGCAAGCCATGACGGATTATTTTATACTGAATCCCTCAATTGAGCTCTTGACAAGAAGCTGCAATGTCAGGAGAAAAGCATACAACCCCTATGGCACTGATGTCCGCCCAAACACAATCTCAAGGATTTAGAGGAAAGCGTAAATGGGAGGATAACCATAACAACTCCACTTCGAAGAAACCATGGCAAGAGAAAACTTGTTCCCAGAACTAAGAGAAACAGAACCCGACCATTCAGAGAGGGAACTATTTAGAAAAGTTTTCTATTTGTCTCAAGTGCAAGAAGATGCACGGCGGAATGTGTATAGCAGATAGCGACAGGTACTTTTTGTGCGGCCAGAAGAGGCACTTCACAAACTATTGTCCTACTAGACAGTAGAAAATAGGCGCAAGGTCTAATTAGACAGCGACAGACCAACATGTCTGAGCAATTCAGGCTCAACCCCAAAAAAATATCAGCAACCTCAGCAGTTACCACCACCCCCACCACTACCACCTTAGTACCAACGACGCAAACATTAGAAACAGCCATGACAGACCAAGCTTATGCAATGAAATAGAAATAGTCTGAAGAAAATCAGGGAAAACTGACAGGTATGGGCACCCTCCTTGGCACACCAGCAATCATTTACATGATACTAGAGCATCTCATCCTTTCATTGCTCAAACATGTGTAGAGAACATAAGACTGGAACTAGAACCAGTAGAGACAACCTTAAGAGTTTCTTCACCTTTGGGAAGAACTACTACTCTCACACATTCTTGCTCTAACCTAAGCTTGGATTTAGGATCACTTAAGGTTTTTGCGAACAATCTTAGTGTAATCTCGATGAACGACGTGGACAAAATCTTAGGCGTGGATTGGCTAGCTGAAAGGCTATGCCCTAATCCTTTACAAGAAAAGATAAATCTCATTCCCACATCTAAGAAAAATAACTCATGAGTTTTCACGAGATTACCATAAACAAGAAGAAGGCAGTTATTTCAGCACTGCAAGCCACAAAGTTAGTAAGGAAAAGTTTGAACCTACTTATGATAAGTGGAGAAGTAAAGGAAGATTTAAGATGTCTCCATTGTACGAGAATACCCAGATGTATTTTCAGAAGTACTGCCAAGATTACCATCAAATGGACAATTAGAATTTATAATCAACCCAGAACCATGATCAACACCAATGTTCAAACCATCATTTACGATGATCCCTAAAGAGTTAGAAGAACTCAGGATGCAACTTCAAGAACTTTTGGACCTAGGTTTTATCAGTCCTAGTGTATCACCTTAGGTGTCACATGTGCTTTTCATGAAAAAGAAAAGGATGGAATTCTAAGAACGTGCATAGACTACAAAGGCTTGAACAAGCTGACACTTAAGAACTGATATCCTTTACCCAGGATTGACGACTTGTATGATCCACTTAAGGGAGCAAGTGTCTTCTCAAAGATAGATTTGAGATCAGGATACCACCAACTGAAAATCTGACCGGAAGATGTTCCTAAAACTGCCTTTCGAACCCGGTATGGTCACAATGAGTTTATAGTGATGCCTTTTGGATTAACCAATGCACCGCAGTGTTCATGGACCTGATGAACCGTGTGTTCCACCCTTACCTCGACAAGTTATCTTGGTCTTTATAGATGATGTTCTTATCTACTTGAAGAATGAAGAAGAACATGATAAATATCTAAGAATCACCTTAGAAACCCTCAGAAACGAGAAGTTCTATGTTAAATTCAGCAAGTGTGAATTTTGGCTTAGTGAAGTAATGGTTTTTGGACACATTGTGTCATCTGAAGGAATCAAGGTAGACCCCATCAAGGTAGAAGCTGTACAAGAATGGAAGTCACCAACGACTCCAAATGAAATCAGAAGATTCTTAGGATTAACTAGATACTATCGGAGATTCATCGAAGGATCCTCCAAGATAGTGGACCAATGACACAACAACTATGTAAAGGAATCAAGTTTAAGTGGTCTCTAGAATGTGAAGCCAGTTTTCAGCTTTTGAGAGAAAAGTTGACTACCGCCCCGATACTGGCATTCCCAGAACCCAACGAAGAGTATGTAGTCTATATGGATGCATCCAAGGACAGATTAGAATGTGTATTGATGCAAGAAGGAAAAGTCATAGCATATGCATCACGACAACTAAGACCACATGAACTGAATTACCCAACTTAAGATCTGGAGTTAGCTGCTGTTGTGCATGCTCTGAAAATTTGGAGACACCACCTCTATGGAGTTCGGTGTGAAATTTTCACAGATCACAAGAGTCTCAAGTACTTTTTCGAGCAGAAAGACCTTAATATCAGATATAGAAGGTAGCTCGAATTAGTGAAGGATTAAGACTGTGGTATAAATTATCACCCAGGAAAAGCTAACGTAGTAGCTGATACCTTAAGTCGTAAGACTTCCTCCAAGCTTGCATTACTTCTAACCCAAGAGAATAAACTCATAAAAGAGTTTGAGTTAATGAACTTGAAAAATTTTACCACCAACCGAGACAGTGGAAGAAATTATTGTCACTTTGATAGTAGAGCATTACTTGAGAAATAGAATTTTAGATACTCAAAGGAATGATAAAATTTTTAAGAAGATACACATTTGAAAGTGAGAAAGGATGATGCTACAGGATATCAAGAAGAAGTTGATAATGTCATCACCTTGAGGGAAGACTATGTGTCCCACATAGTGCAGAACTTAAAGAAGAGATCATGAGCGAAGCACATGATACACTGTATATCGCCCACCCAGGAAGTACGAAAATGTACCAGAATTTGCAAAAAAATTAAAAAAAAATTCTAATGGGACGGTATTAAGATGCATATAGCATTATTCTTAGAGAGATGTTTAACTTGCCAACAAGTGAAGGCAACTGCATCAATGACTTTATGGCAAATTGCAACCATTAGAAATTCCAGAATGGAAATAAGAGCATATTGTTATGGATTTTTGCTACCGGATTACCCAGATTTAAACAAGGAAACACTGCCATTTGGGGTAATCATAGATCGTCTCACAAAATGTGCTCACTTTGTACCTATAATGATAACTTATGGGTCAGACAAGTTAGCTCAGTTGTATGTTCGTGAGATCATACGATTACATGGCGTACCAGTGTCAATCACCTCAGATCGATACTCAAAGTTTACATCCAGATTCTGGATGAATATCCAGAAAGAATTAGATACAAGGTTGACCTTTAGTACTGCATTCCAACCTCAAACTGATGGACAATCGGAGAGAACCATTCAAACTCTATAAGACATGTTGAGAACAGTGGTTCTCGACAGAGGTGTAAGTTGGGAAGCGATACTACCATTAATCAAGTTTGCCTACAACAATAGCTATCAGGCAACAATAGAGATGGCTCCATATGAAACACTATATGGAAAGAAATGTAGATCGCTACTCTATTCAGACGAGGTTGATGAAAAAATGATAGTAGGCCCAGACTCAGTCAGCGAGATGACTGAGATTGTTAGACAAATTAGAAAAAAAAAATCAAATAAGCTCATATTAGACATAAGTCTTATGCTAACACTCGTAGAACCGAGCTACAATTTGAAATATGAGATAAAGTTTTCTTAAAGGTTTCTGCTTCTAAAGGATTAATCATATGTGATGTTAAAGGAAAATTTAGACCTCGTTTTATTGGATCGTACGAAATTCTTGAAAAGAATATGTCCAATGGCATATAGATTAGTCTTACCACTTAGTTTTGGAAAAGTTCACAACGTTTTCCATATGTCATAACTTAGAAAATACGTGTTTGAGCCAAAGCACGTTATTCATCAAGGAGAGATGATTTTGAAACCTGACTTGAGAAGTAGGATTTTAGCTGCTCAAATAAAATAAGAGAAAAGAAGAGGATAATATAATTGAGTTTGAAACTTGGTTTCAAGGAGAAAAGAAGAGGACAATATGAGTAAATTTTGAAACTTTGTTTCAATGAGTTCAGTTCATGAGTAAGCTTTGAAACTGTGTTTCAATGAGAAATGAAAAGTATGAATGAGTATGAATGAGTATAAATGAGCTTTGAAACTCTGTTTCAATGAGGATTATGAAAGAAGGAATTTTTTTTTTTATGTAAGTTATGACATTCATGAATGATGATAAGAGTTAAAGAAAAGCACTGGAAATAAATTCCCAGTAGAATATGATAAAGGAAATCGAGATGAATATGATTCCTCAAAGAACATTGACTTACCTTAGATCTATGATTATTTCCAAGGAAGAATAGTGAATGACGAGAAAGAATGAGAACTTAGAAAGCTTTCGAACTTTTCTAAGGTAGTAGTTTCCAAAAGAGAGATTAGTCAAATGTAATCTAAGATGCATTATCACAAGTGTAAAAGAATATAGAACGATGGATTAGTAGGGGTTATCTATTATCCCGATGAACATATATGTTCAGTAAGATGAATGAACCGGAATACATTAGAATGAGAGGGACTCTGAGAATATGCAGGAATGGGACTGCATATCCAAAGAGAGCTTAAAAGATATGGTCAAAGAAGGAAGGACTCGAAGAGCAGTGACACCAAGATGATCTCAACGAATGACATTATATGATTAGTGACACAATTATGGTCACCTTATTCGGTAGTATACCTCAATGAAGATTCGATTCGGATATTGATTTATCGCTAGATTTCTTAGAGAGTTATAACCCGAACGATGCGTGAGTTCAGTTCACGAGTAGCAAGTTTCAGTTTCAGTTTAATAAGCGAGATTCAGTTTCAGTAGAACGTAGAGAATAAGGGAGTTCAATTTCAGTTCAGTTTCAATTTCAGTTTCAGTTTCAGTTCAGTGGAATGTAGAAAGTTTTAGTTCAGTTCAAGTTCAATTCAGTTTAGCTCATTCAATTCAGTTCATGGGTATTGTCACGAAAAATGCAAGGCATTAAATTCCTTTCAGTAATCAATTATATCATTGAGTTGAACTCTATGATCTTAATGCAATTAAAAAGTCATATGAGGTCCTTCTAAACTCTATGGTAAAGGAAGTTCTAGTCAAGACAACCATTGAAATGTTATCCTTGAACCTAAGTATCTTTATGACTGAGAAGTGATTGTGATGGGCCTGATCACCCCATGTGATCAAGAAGATCTCAGTAGTTGTCATTCTGGTCTCCGGACCCTAAAGCTCAGCATTTTTTTGAAATTCAGTTGGGTTCATTCCTTTCTTTTTAATATTTAATCGGTTGACGTCTGTCTCTAAACAGTTTGTCCAACCCTCGCTTAAGTTATCATAAGAGATGATGGACCCACATGATTGATAAGTTATCATAATAAATTTCCTTAAACCTTCGGAACTAAGACGTATTTGGTATATGGCTATCTAAGTACCATGATTACAGTTTTGAGATTTTATATGTTGAGGACATATAGTAAGTGCTAACATTAACTATGTATATGGTAACGTGGGTTGTCTCCATGTTACCGTACGCCACTTCAAAGAAGGGATAAAGTTTAGAATGAAGATAAGAATGAGGTTCCTTATGATGAAAGTGAGGTTACGCTTATGCCGCCACCTCAGAGAAATTGCCATCCTTCAGTGGATGTGCAACCCAGTTGACGCAGAACAATGAGTCAAAGTTCTGGAAAGAAATAGAGAAACGATTAGAGTGATATCTTCTCGCAGTTAGAGAGATACATTAAGTTATGATATAATGTTCATCGATAAGGTGCTCGACGGGATTCGTTCCGGAGTACAAGTATGTTAAGGTGCTCGACGGGATTCGTTCCGGAGTACAAATGTGTAAAGCTACTCGACGGGATTTGTTCCGGAGTACAAGTGTGATAAAGTTTCTTGACGGGATTCGTTCCGGAGCATAAATGTGATAAAAGAATGCAAGGAATAGAAATGGTCCAAGAAAGGAATAAAGCGATTTATATAAATCGTAATGAATGTTAAAGAAGTGCAAGAGAGATAAGAGAAGAATGATATCGCCCTAGGGGACGATATAAGTTATGTAAAAAAAAAAAAATTCCATATCAACTTCTGGATCGGAAGTTTCAAGAGTTATTGAATGAGTAGTTTTCAGAAATGTTACCCTTGAGATAGCAAATTTCGGGACTAAATTTATGTTAAGGGGGATAGAATGTAACACCCGAGTATTTTATACCGGGCTTATATGTGTTTAAAAATCCCAAGAATAAAATTTTTGGATTAGAAACTTTATTTTGAAGCTTGCTGCCAAGTTTCAGCGAAAACGGAGACCAAATCTCCGCTCTTTCGAGAACCGGCTTATACTTTTATAACCGGTAGCAATAGCAAATACGGGATTCATTCGAATGCCGGATTTGAAGTTCGAGACGAGATATGGACAAAGTGCGATAATTTACATACACTTTTATCACGATACGGACCATACGCGGAACTTTTTATTTTTCGCCGTCCGGTGAATAGTAAAATCGAGAAATCAAGAAAACTCCTATTTATCAATTTTGATAGCACGAGTAATGAGCAAATTCTCGAGAAGTTTAATAAAATGAATTTCAGAAGAAACGGAGTTCTTAATTTATATTTATCAAGAAATCGAGGAACAAGCATTTTCTCGGTTTACGTGCAACTCGATCTGGCCAAACCCCGACTTTAGTTCACGAGAGACGAAGATGTTTTAATGAGTAAGAAAGTCGAGGGTGTTGACTCTCGTTTCAATCGAGATAGATAAATGACAAAAAATCGGACCGAAATATCTAAGAGGCGAAAAGATTATTTGGACCCCGGATATTTAGATATTTTGAGGGGCAACTTGTGGCCTATAAAAGACCACAAAAGTCACCCCCAATTCAGATTTCACGTGAGATTTACAGTAGCTTTGGCGTGAACCAAGAAGAGAAAAGGAGGAGGAGTTTTGCTCCAATTCTCGTACCGTTCGTCTCATTTTTCCGATTTCTTCGAAATCTAATCCGATAGAAAGGTAGCCCTCGATCTTACCTACGTTTCTACGGTTTTATTTTCATGTTTTGAGCTTGATGAAAAAGTGAAATAGGGGCTGCCCTTTTCGATTTTTATCGAGTCAAGTCCGAATCGAAAAATGTCGAGAATTAATGTTGCTCGTGTAAGTTAGATAAGCTTGTATATTAAGTTTCAATGAAATCTAAGCATGTTAGGTTTTCAGAAGTTAACTTGAGCTCATCGTTTTATATGTTTTCGATTTTTCTCCGATGAATCGAATTGACGAGCATGTATGTAGGTTATATACGAGTATTATGTGAATTTACGGAAAATTAATCGCGCATGTTTAAAAAAAAGGAGAAAGGGGCGACAGTTTATGTCCGGGTTTTGTCTCGTCGTTTTAAGTATAGAATGTGTAGAATTTTTAACATAATAAAATACTAGATCGAGTTAGCAGTAATCTCCAACTTGAATCACCCCGTTTCGTTGTGTTTTCGATTTGTTATGAATTTTTCAAAATGGTTGCGCAAACTACCAATTCCAACAAAAATCTGGAAATTTATCTAACTTTGAAAATTTGTGAAAAATAGAGTAAAATGATTTTATATGTTTTATCTTCGGATTATAAAACTTTATGATGTTATGGTCACTTTAAAGTTTGATTCGATACAATTGGAATTATTTCCAATTTCTTTTGATTTTTCAAAGTCAACTGCTCATTTAGCTTGAACATGTGTTGAGCATGTTGTGAATTTATCAGATTTTTCCATCAAGTGTGCAAAAAATTAAAAATAAGCTTAGTGATTACATGGTTATAATCATTGTTGCGTTTTGTTTCATTTGTATGAGCTATTAATAGGCCCACAAGGGGTCGGGTCCACAAGGGACCGAGGATAGTCTTATTTAATCAGCTAAGCTAAAGAGGTTCATTACATTATAGTGTATTAAAGTTTCATGATATTCAAAGATGTTTTGATATTAAACGAGCATGAGTGCCAAGAAATGATCAAACAACAAGTTATGTGTTTAATCAAAGTCAAAACATGGTTTGATTAGAAATCATCGAACGACCCTCCTAGAATCTAAATCCGAAACTCGAGCAATAGCCGAGTTAAAAGACCCGAGAATAATTCTCAAATAACAAAGGATGATAATTCCTTACACTTAGAGAATATAATTAGATGCACTCGAAAATGTTATCTCACTCGAGATTTATTTAAAGAGTACGACGAAAGGTTAGGATCGCAGTCCGAGAACGAAGCAGTCGTCAGTCAAGACGATCCAAGTAGGCTTTCTTATACTAAAAGAAAATATGCGTGTTTATCCGCATTTATGTTATTTCTTTTCAAATAACTTTTGAATTGAAATTGATATTTCAAGTATTGTCTTGCCATAAGTGTTTTATGTTTTGTATGATACATATCTGCTATGATTATGAAATCGAATTCGAGTTCTAGTGGGTAAGCATCCCCACTCGAACTAGTGTACACAAGGACCGTGAGTTATCTAGCGGGTTGGCCGGTCAAGGTGTCCGTGGAAGGTGGCCACCTTCCCGGCACACAAAAATTACAGATATGCTTGATTACTAAAGAACTTAGACTGATCAATCGAACTCAGAATTTTCAAGAAAAGAAATGCTTTTGTGAACATAGGTGCTTTAGTGACAAAAATCCCTATGTATCACTTAGATTGGCTTGACAATTATATATGTATGAATGTGATTTCGAGCATGTGTCTACTGAGTACTTTTGTACTCAGCCCTGCATGTATTTCTAAATGTGCAGGTTGAGCTGTGATGAAAAAGGGGAAGTGCTAAGCGAAGATTTTGGTCGAACTCATCTAGTAGTAACTCTTGGAGTTTTGCATGTCTTCATACATGTAAACTTAAAAATTGATCCAAATTCCGTTGCAGACACTCAGATTAAGTATTCAGATATTTCTCTTCGTGCAAGTCTCATTCTTTTTCTCTATTTTTATGTTACTTTCCACAGTCACGGTTTTCCCGACTTTGGCTACCTTAGCGGAGGGCGGACGTGACAAGAGTTCTTACCTTTAGACTCCTTCTCTTCACTGATAGACACGCACTACTCACTTCTTCTCTTCAATTTGGCAGCACTTTGGTGTGAGTAAATGTCACGCCCCGTTCCCCGCCCTTCCCGGCAGAGTCCGGCCGCGCGACTTAATAGAATAAATGAATGAATGAATGAATGAATGGATGAATGGATGAATGTATGAATGAAGGAATGAATGAATGAATGAAGGAATGAATGAATGAATGAATGAAGGAATGAATGAATGAATGAAGGAATTGGATGAATCAAGTGGGATACTGAAAGCTTTGACTGAACGAAAATCATTCTGATAAAGTGGAACACTGAAAACTTTGACTGAAAGAACATTTATCATTCGATAACTGAGTTCAGTTCAACCGAAGATTTAATTTACATAGATGGCACCTACGCCTGATCAAAACTGATAGAAACTCACGCAGCGGAATAGGGATCGACTGAAGTCTACGTGTATGAAGACACGTAGACACCCAAGACTAAATTTAAGACCGACAAGCCCTTCATAGCATCTCCCATCATCACGTCTCAACCTGCACATTTATAAATACATGCAGGGCTGAGTACAAGAGTACTCAGTAGGCACATTGCTCGAAAACACATACATACAATATATAATTGTCAATGCCGTAAGAGTGACACGTAGAGATTTTGTCTTTAAAAGCACCTACGTTCACTAAATTCTTTTTGTGAAACTGATATTTGACTGCAGTCATTTCTTTAGTATAATGCCATATCTGTAATTTATTGTACTGAGAGTAATTTATGGTACCGAGAAGGTGGCCACCTTCTACGGACACCGAACCGGCCAACCCGCTAAGATGACTCACGGTCCACTGAACCGGCCAACCCGCTCGATGACTCCCGGTTTACTGTAACCGGCCAACCCGATAGATGACTCACGGTTATATGTGCACAGTTAGTTCGAGTAGGTTACACCACCCACTAGAACCCGAATTCGATTTCAATTCTTCGGATCCTTAAACAAGGAATCCAGGATCCTTAAACCAGGTACCATTAATCATTTCAATTCTTCGGATCCTTCAACAAGGAATCCAGGATCCTTACACCAGGTACCCTTAATCAGATAGGCATTTATACAAAACATAAATCATTTCGGCAAGACAACACTTTGAAACATAATTTTCTCAATTTGAAATAATTTTGAAAGCAACATAAATAGCATACAGGCACACATAATTTTATTTGTAATAGAAAGCCTACCTGGATAACTTCGGATTTGCACTTGCTTTGGTCTCGCAACGCGAAACAGATCTCTCGTAATAACCTTTAATCTTTATCTCCTTCTTCTTGAATGAACTTGTGGATTCTTATGCTCTGTTATGGAAATGTGTGATGGGCAATAAAGGGTTCTAGGGCAGCCTCTTACCCCTTTATATAGATTGCTGCAGTGTGGTGTTCTTAGATATTTATCTCTTGCTTAATAGTTAAGGTTAAATAGCTAGTTTAATAGTCTTATTGCTATTACTTGTAGGTGATGGAAGAGGCATGGATGGAGGCATGGAAGTCTCTTCACTCAACCGAAGACTACAAGCTTCCCTCACACTCAGTTTTCTTTCCTCCCCTGTAGCCATACTGCCTTATCACTTTCCTTTACTTTCCTTCCCATTTTTATGTTATAATCATTATATTTCTTACACATATGGATAGATTTCCTCCTTTACTCTATTTTTAGAAATATTGCAGAGTGCTTTTAAGTTGTAGTTTAGACTTTAGTTTAGATCTTTATTATACTTACTAAATACATGTACTGCCCAACATATATATACATGATTACTTGGTTTAAATGAAGTGTTCTATTTTTCTATCTTTCCTTACTTTAATATATATCATATCACTTGAGTGCACATTCCTTTCCTTCTTACTGATAATTCTGCAGGTTTTAATCTATATATATATACTATGCGTGTAGATCTATTGTTGCTTATGATAAATCCCCACAACCTATATATATATCCATACATGTAGTAGGTTAAAATTTTCCAACAACAACTGTATATATACATATCATTGATACGTGCACTACATATATACTTATCTAGAACAATTTTGTCTATACTACATATATAGTATGCATTATCTTTCTATATATCTATATATCTTTAATTATAACACATCCCTACAACTAAATTGTTGTAAGCATTCCAAATATCATTTATAAGTTCTCTAAAATTCAAACATAGACCTATACTTGTATATCCCAAAGTATAAAACCTATACTTTAATAATAACATTTCTTAATATATATCAAGAAATTTTTATTTACTTATTATTTTAAACCAAAATTCCTTTTAACTAGATTAAATTCTCATTTGATTTACTCAAATTTTCAATATGTAAATAATATTCGCGTTCGAATATCATTTATTTCGGAACTTAAAAAGACGGAGTATTACAGTAAATGAGAGTGTAATTAAGTCTTAGAATTTACTCTTTATATAGGGTAGTAAGTGTCTTGATTTTAACCACTAAATGTCTATATGTTGTCTTCTTTAATGGCTTTATCTTTTGGTTATTAGGAGCTTATGTATTAACTCTTTTCCTTGGACTTGCAGAGCATATGTGGATGGAGGGGAGTTGATTGAAATGGCAGCTGCCATCATCGAGCCAAGTGCTAAAATTTCCTGATCGAACTTGATTATCCCCTAATTGTACTATCTAAGTATTATTCTTTTACATAAGAGATTTATATACTGGTGGTTTGTACTTCATACTTTACTCTGTGTGTAAAGGCTCTCTCTCTTTAAATCTCCACACTAGAAATATGATTTGTACTATCTTACAAATCTGATCTTTATTGTTTGTAAGATCCGATTAGACTATGAGCTCTAATGTTTATTATTATTATTTTTTTTATTAGATGGCAATGCCCATCTTTTCCAAATTCTTATTAGCCGAGGAGATTTGGTTTGAGCATTTTATTTATTTATCTCATACACTTATGGATTTAATATATTATTCCATTTATGAAGAACTAACCATAATATATTTGGTACAAAATAGTTCTAACGAAAAGAGCGGGGCATTACATGATTACTTTCTAATTAAGAACACGTAAGTAATTAATTAGACTAACTATTAGGAAGCCCTTGATGAACGAACAATAACATGAATTTAGGAGCATGATTTAATTGATTTTAGATTTTCTTAACTCTAGGCCCTTAAATCCAGAATCTCACCTTTTTATTATTTTGTTTATTTATTTCTTTCTTGTTTTCTCTAATGCTTTTTATTGATTAGAGTGTTTAGGATTTCTATTTATTTATTTTTTATAACACTTAGAATTGAATTAGAATCACCCTACTAAACTTTCCGTTGAGATTTGACTGGGGCCAATTTTCCACATGCAATTGACTTCGTATATTTGCGAGAACCTAGGTTTACACAATTTAGGTTAAACAAATTTGGGACTAATAAATTGTAGACTAATAATATCCATAAATTGTGGACTAATAATATCCATTGGATTCATACTAATCTACGCTCCGGGTCAATTCTTATTTTATATCATTTACCTTCTTTTTACTTGAAACCATCCCTATATATATGTGCTAGATTCATTTAGTATATTCATTATCTGGGTCTCTAACAATTATTCAATAATTATATATCCAATTTGACATATGCACAAATATACAAGCATACATTACATGCTTGTTCAAGTGCATTTTCCAATATCATGCTAAGAATAATTAAGATAATTTCCAAAAGATGATGTCATTCGTTTAAATGAGACAAATAGAGTACAACTTTACATTTATTTACAATATTTAAAGAGAGTTTATATAATAAGAGAATGATATAGACTTTCAAATTCTACCACAACAAAGTGTCAAAATGAGTATGATGATCATCTAGAAACACAATATTGAGAGATACTATGTACGTGAAAGTGCAATAGATGATCGTAAATAGAAGTGAGAATTTGGAACTGGGACTTGTAGATTTTTTTCTTGGTCCCTACCCGATTTCGACGGGATTTGGGACTTCTAGTCTCGAATTTTTTTTTAGACTCCGGGACCGGAATTGAGAATTTGAATTTTTTTGGGACTATTCCCAAAATTAATTTTACAATTCGGCAAATTTGATTATGTTCAGGAAATTTTGTCCCCATTCAGGACTTCGGGACAATTCGAGACATTATTTTTTGGTCCCAATTCCAGTGATATTTAGTACTTCGGGATGATTCGAGTCATAAATTTTAATATAATTAACTGGAAACAATTTTTTTCCCCACCACTTCATAAGGTGGCTCTGCCAGTGATATGATCCTTGGTTGGATTTAGAACTCTCAAATTAACTGGATCATGTCAATTCGGTTCAATCCACCACACTAGAGTCATGTCATGAGTCAGGTTGGATTGAACCGAAATTAATTCAGGCTGCTAAAATTCAAGATCATGTCTGTTTATCACAATTTACAAGGCCAACGATCCAATCGGTCCATGAATTAAAAATTATTTTTATAAATATAAAAGTATAATGCGAATTAATTATATTTACTAAATTTAAAAAAAAAATATTTCATTAAGATATAAATCTAGAATATTATTAAGTATATTTTTAAGGGTTAATGAGTAAAAATATCTATTTTTATAAAACAAAGATAAAAAATATCATAACAAAATTAAAGATAAAAAAAATATACACATTACATCATTATACGAGAAATTTCATCAAGTAGTACTCATGTGATTCAAAATATTTAGTGAATGAAATACATGAACACATGAGAAAATTTATTATGTAATCATGCTGTTAGAGAAAATTGTAAAATCAAAACGTAAAATAAAAATGAGCAATGAAGAACATAAAATATATGTGGTTCGATTCAAAGAACAATTCACTAATCTCAAACAAAAAAGATTACATATATTAAAATGAAAACACTCAAGAAATTATTATCTTTCTTTCCCTCGTGTTTCACTCTCTCTCTCTCTCTCTCTCTCTAGAAAATAACCACCTCTGACAATCCCCGCATTCCAGATGATACCAGCTTAATCTAGTTGATTCCGACTAACTAAATAACCGCTTCCAGCTAACTATTATAGTTAAGCAGCAGATTAACCGCTTCCAAAAATTTAGATGAGAATAACTAACTCCGTTTACCAGATTGATAGTACGAGATCACTTTCTTGATCTGTCCATACTACAGGAAAAACAGTCATAGACAACAGGCAAAATCTGTGGTCATTAAGAAAATGACTGTTGTTAATGAGAGTGTTGTCTGTTAAAATGCGGGTATAGACAACAGTCGTTCACCTATTTTCTATTGTATTATAGACCACATATATATCACTTGTTGTCTATTGGATTATAGACAACAGGTCAAACCATATTGTCTATTGTATTATAGACCACAACAAAATTGTTTGTTGTCTATTGCATTATATTATAGTATAACACCCCGTTCTTTTAATAGAAATTTACAAAAATTTATGTTAGATAATAAATTTTCTTTCTAGAATTTCCAATTTACTAATGAATAAAAGAGAAATTTCTTTGAATGAATTAAGTTAGAAACTTATCTTCAAATAAGATTAGTAGATCAAAAAAAAATGTGTGAGAACTTTTACAAGAAAACGACGTTTAGCAGAAACTCATGAGTTATAATAAACTCATGAGTTATAATAGTTATTTAACCTTAAAATAACAGTTACAATAATTCGTAATCTTGAGAATGATAATCAATTAATTACTTTTAAGATAAATGTGACAAATTATTCATCATCATTAGATTAAGATAGGTGTTACAAGTTAGTTATTAACATTTAATTAAGATAATTAAAACTTTGAGAGTTATTCAATAATGATGATGTCAAGTTAATAGTAAAGTATAAAATAAACAGACTAGTACATTGAGACGCTAGTTCATAATAGCATGAGAAAAATTTGAGACTATTTCCATTGATCTCGAGTAATTGAAGTTGATTCAGTTAACCAATTTAGTTGATAGTTATCTAAATTGTGGGATAATTCACAATATAAATAGATTTAGCTATACTTTAAAAGCAATTAAAGATAGCAATAAGTAGGATTATACTCATGGGATATAATTAAATAGAGATAGTCAATGTGTATATATAATGTAATGTAGAAATGTGAATAAATACATCAATTACACTAATACACAAACTCTAAATAAAAATACATACTGCCAAAGAAACATTATGGGCTAGCTTACCAAGGAGAATTTTGGGGGGCAGAGGCTTCAATAAGAGAATCTAAATAGATCTTATATATTGAGATTCACTTCTAAGCAAATCAAATAAAATATATATAAGTACACGGTTGTCCAAAACAAAGGAAATGACAGAATAGCAGAAAGCTGCAAACTGTAAAAGAGAGTGATCTGGGAGCATGGCTTGATGGTGAACAATGATAGGTTGGACAAAGATGTCTTGGTGTACACTCTCCTACTCTTTAAAACCCTACACATTAAATAATGACTAGCCATGCCACAAAAGTCAGATTTACAGTACTAGATGTATAGTTATAGATTTGCAGTAGTAGATGTAGTAGGCTTAAGTAGACTGAAAATAGAGATATAGGAGGGGATGAAAGATATTCAAGGATTTAAAAACTAAGGGCATTTATGAAATATCTATATATGCAGAACATACGAATTCCCCTATTTATATGTCTTAACAAACCAACAGAAATACAACTGTAAACACTCATAAGTTAGTCCCAGAAACACTTAGAAATATGAGAGAAAGATATTAAAGAAGAAGCCCTGCCCAAATCATTATCCAACAAGAAGTGCTCAAGCTTCTCAAAAACAGAACGGTTAGGAGTACTTAAGGTACAAGTATCTTATTTTCAGTTTTAATCTTTTAAGTGTTAAATTCAAACCATCTTCTTTACTAAGACAAATTTCAGAAACTAAGAAAAGTATGTTATGCTCTCTTTTGAGTCTTAACCTTAGAACTCAGTTAAGCTTAGAAATAACCTAGCCATCTATAAGATTTCATGTTGAAGTTTAAAAGCTTCTAAATGATTCTAAGTTCAAGATTTAGATTTAGCAAACTTCAAATTTAAAAGACACAATCCAAGACATAAGCTGTGAACTTAAAGCTTCTCCAGAAATTAAGAGATTGAAAAATCAACTGAGATTTTGTTTTCTTTTAAATTATTTAGAAAACAAGGTACATGTTAATAAACCTTTACATCTCCTCATATTGTAGAACATAAGATTTAAACTTAGGGTAGTTTCAAAGTCAGTCCAAAAATATTAATATGTTTTAACACTTTAAGAAATAGAATTATAGAATATTGAACTTAGAGTAAAAGTTCATATTGAGTTAGAGACCAAACTGTACACTCTTGGATATAGACATATTTAAAGAATAGATAGTTTTGGAGCAAAATATCAAAGCTTAACCTAAGCAAAATATTGAACTTAGTCTATAAGTTCAAAAGTTGTTAGAAGTTTCAGATCCCACAACAAAGACATAACCATAAATCTTAGTATCATAATCAGCCACACAAAACAAATTAGTAGAACAAAATACATCAAGAAAACATCACTACACAAACCAAATCACCATTTAAATCAGAATTTCAGAAAACTCCAGGAATAATAATGAACAAAAAAAAAACATGTTGAGATATATTAAAATACAGAGACTACCTCATATTACAACCAATCTGCATAAACACTTTAGTCGAACAAGCCATAACCAGTCAATTACAAAATCTCTCTCTTAGCCAAAACCAAACCGAAAATCAACCTAATTTAACACATGCCGAAGACTTAGAGTCAGAGGTTGAGATATGAAATAGAACCAGATAACAAGACAACATTTTTAGTTAAATATTAACAAAACTTAAAGATTTTAGACCACCATGTCATCCTCAAGAACTCATATTCAGATTTGAAGTAGAATTTTTGTCCAAGAACTCATATTTAACTAAATATCACAACAAATAGAACATGCATATTACATAAATAACAGAAATCCAAAAGAATAGAAATTTAAATATATATAAATATGAGCTAGAAGATGCCATTGTAGAATTTGACGGGAGAGGGAGTAAGGCGTCATCTCAGTCCAGAAACCGAGAGAAGCCGAGAGAGGGGCTAGATTGTTGTGAGGAGGTTCCTGTTCTGAACGGGAGCAGAGAGAGACTGAGAGTAAGGAGTGTTAGAGACAGATAATTTAGAGGATTATGTGGGAAATTACAGATAGAAATTAAAAATTGAAACATGCAGAATGCTAAATCCAGAAATAAAAATTTACATTCTGAAATATAAAAGAAGAAAAAAATGAGAGCTTTACCTATGAGAGGTCGAAGGCGGCAGTCCAGGAGGCTCCGGCGAGCTTCGCCGTCGATGAGAGTGCTCAAAACTGAAAATAGAGAAATTTTGGGAGACTAGAGAGACCGATAATTGGAAGGGAGAATGAGGGATTGACAACTAAAACTTAAGAACTAAAAATATAGAAAGAGATAGAGGAATGACAAAAGTTTACCTTTGGAGAAGAGCACCGGCGAGTTTTTCGCCGTCCAACTGAGAGAACCGAGAGGCGAGAGGAGAGAGAGAGAAATGGGTGTGTAGAGGTGCAAAGGAATTTAAACGAGGTAAGGAAGGGGAGGAGATTACCTGAGATAGAGGCGGCAAGAGGTGTCGGAGATGGCTGAGCGTCGGAAATCTGATTTCGACGAGAGTCTCGGCAAGGACTGCTCACGGCACTGGGGCAGGGTTGGAGAGCACGCCCCGGACGCTGGGGCGCAGCGCAGGGCAGAGACCAAAGGCGAGCGGCGCCGGCCGGGGGTGAGGTATAGAGAAACGGAGGAAGGAAGAAGAGGGCTGAAATTGTCTAAGGAGAGTAGGAAGAAATAAATGAAAATAGGGTTTCTATACCCTAGGTCTAAGGTTAGAAGGAACTAGAACTCGGGCCGGGTTACGGGCCGGGTTCGAAAATAATTGGGCCGAAAGTAGATTAAACGGATGGGCCAATTAAATTAGTTAACTTGGGCCAAATTTAATTAATAAAGATGGGTTAGAGAAATTTATCAGGTGGGCTAAGTAATTAATCTATGAATGGGACTATTTAAATTTGAGTGGGCCGAAGGTGATTAAACTGATGGGCCTGAATAAATAAGCCATTGGGCTTAATAAAAAGGAATGGACTAAATGAATTGCTAATGGACTAGAAGCTAATTAATTAGTCCTAAAGGAGATTAATTATTAAATTCAATGGATTAAGACAATTTATTTGGATTTTGTCTAAGAATAGAATTCTAATATCGAATTTAGAAAATTCGATTTATTTATTTTAATCATAATAATTGATTAAATTATAAATCATCCTTAGAGAATGATAATTGAAATTAACTTAGCCTATAAGAATTTAATCATTTTGATATATGAATCAAGATATTAAATTAGAATTTCCTTTATTTATTTCACCCAATAATCTATTAATTGGGTATAATAAATTGTTCAACCATAGTTTGACCCTAGAAATCATCAAACGACACATCTAGAGATATAACTCCTAGACTTGAATGATCTTCGAGCTAAAGGACCGAGAATAATTCTCAAAATAGTTAAAGGATAATACTTCCTTACACCTAGAAGTATTAGATATACTTAATAAAGTAATCTCACGCGAGATTTATTTAAAGGTTTCGACGAGAGGTCGGATCCGCAGCTCGATAACGAGGCAGTCGTCGGTCAAGACTACTTAGGTAGGCTTTCTTATACAAACAAATATATGTATGTGTTTATCCGCATTTACGTTATTTCTTTTCAAAAAGTATTTTGAATTGAAAATATGTGAAGTATTGTCTTGCCAAAAATATTTATATTTTCGTATGATACCTATCTGCTCAGTTAAGTTAAAAGAATCGAATTTGGGTCTCAATGGGATAACTATCCTACTAGGACTAGTGTACACAAAGTAACCGTGAGTCATCGAGCGGGTTGGCCGGTCAAGGTGTTCGTGGAAGGTGGCCACCTTCCCGACACAAGGAAGAAGAAGAAGTTACAGATATGGTAGATTACTAAAGAACTTAGATCACGATTGAACTTTAACATTTCACAAAAATGATTTTAGTGAACATAGGTTCTTTAGAGACAAAATCCATATGTTTCACTTACAATGACATGACAATTATAAATGTATGAGTGCGATTTTGGCATGTGTCTACTGAGTACAATTTGTACTCAGCCCTGCAAATATTTATAAATGTGCAGGTTGAGCAATGATGGAGGAGTGGTGCTACGTTCAGGCTTTTGTCGATCTCTTATTAGTTGACTCTTGGGGGTTCTACGTGTCTTCACACATGTAGAGCTTTTAGCGGTCCAAGTAACTTTCCGCTGCTAGTTTGAGATCGTTATGTATAAAACCTAAGACTCGAATTTCTTTCATGATATGTTGTTATGTATTGAGCATAAGAATCAAGTCCTTTCTTGCTAATCATGTACGATGAAGTATTCGCCCAATTATGAGATTGTTGTTTAGTTTCGTCCTTGTTCCATTACCCCATTTCTATCTCGAATTCTTTAATCCCTTCCAAAGTCACGGTTTTCCCGACTTTACTATCCTTAGTAGAGTGCGGGTGTGACATATAGACTACATACAAATCGTATGTTGTCTATTGTATTATAGGAGACATACAAATCACATGTTGTCTATTCTACAATATTCAACAATATTCAACAATTTATCCAAATGGTCTATTAAATATAAAATCCCTGATAATTCTCGTTTATATAAATAAATGTTCATACATATAGCCAAATTCTTTCATGTAATATTAAATAAAAAGCATCATTTATACATATTGATTTCATCTAATGATCCTCCAAATCATAATCCAAATTCTTAAAACTAAATTTCTTAATACACAAAAATAATAATGCTACTTTGTTTTGATGAAGTACAAAGTTGTATTTTCATCTCTCTAATCATTGGTTGAGCATCACAGCTTGAACTAACTTTAATCTACATTACCAAAACACAATACATTTAAAAAGAATATTTATGATTTCAAAAATATTATAAAATTTAACATCCTTATCAACAAAGTCATACACAAATTCAGCCCACTCTGTACGAACTTCATTAATTTTCTTTTCATGTAAAATCCTTCTAAAAACTAATAAAGAAACATAAAATATATATCAATATAGTAAAATAGAAAACTTAAAATAAAATGCGAATTTTACGACTAATTACCAATTTAGTTAGTGGAATGGAGGTGTCAGATTCGCAATTTTCAATGATATCTCTCATGTATCTCATGACATAGTAGTTTTCCATCACGTTGTTGTTGACACTATAAAAATTTATATAACGTTATTTGATAGAACCCGTTGAGGGGCTCGTAATTACGCATGATCCACATGTTTAATAAATTATATAAATAATTAATTCTTAACACTTGATATCACATATGAGAATTAATTGCGGAATATCCTTTCTCATTAGCTATTCATTCGCTTGCGGAGAGACGAATTGAGTCGTCAACAGCTAACCGCAATCCTCTCCAATGGATCTCCTTGATTCCTTCTTCGACCTCCTTCGATCCAACCATGGAAACTTCTAAGTTTTCTCGATCTACGGTTTGATTATTGTGTGGGCAATAATCTATCAAACCTTTACTAGAGAAGAAGAACGAAAAATTGAGGTTTTGGATACCTCAAATTTTCGAAAAATTAGTGAGCTAAAAACTCTCTAAGTGGCCGATTTTTCTAAGCTCATGAAGTGTAAAAATCGGCCACTACTAGTCTCCCCTATTTATAGATATGTTGGGCTAGGTTAGTGCTTTTAAGGTGAATGGATAAAACCCCCAATAATATAACTTAATCTCACTTTTATCTCCAACAGTTCCATCTATTATTAAAATTAGTTTGAATTTGAATAATTCAAAATTAATTTGACCAAGTCAAAATTATAACTTAATTTAATTAATTTCCAAGTCATTTTGACACAATTAAATTTAATTAATTATTTTGGTCAAACTTATACTTAAATTAATTATTTAATTAAGTTAATTTAACTCTCAAATTAATTATTCTATGGAAATGTAATAAAGTGAAATTCTATTATAAATATTTATCGACTCCACTATAGGATAAATATTAAATTATCTTCATCCATTCAAATTATGGATGTAATCCTTTTTAACATTAATTATTTCCCGCGTTTAAGATTTATTAAATCCATTAATTAATTGAGTTTGCTGACAATTCAAAATTTACTAATATATTTATTCGTGAGTGATCCGGTTCAGACATTGATTATTGCATATGAAATAAATTCTAACCGGTCGGGTTACTTATGCAACAAACCTTTCTGAATGCCTCAAGCGGATTTAATCAACTAATGTCACCGAGACGCGATTCCATGCGATTGACAGTCGAGTATTTCTCGCTAAACCAATCACTACTGCTCAAGACATCACTATCTAGGTTACAAAAAATTCGTAAGTAAAAATGAGTCAAAACAGCGTTTAATCAGTCGCGTTTACTAATGTCATCGTCACATATTAAGAAATAATTAATTTTCGAGACCTCGTTCTAAGCAACAACACATATAAGTTATCTCAATGTGACCTCTCAATATGTATACGCAAAGCATGCGTGTCATCTTATACATATCGATATCATTATGCAGGCTAAGGTCAGCTCTTGCATCAAATGCTATCGCATTCTTTACCGACTAAACTATCCAAGTCCGTCTAGATTGTAAGCTTTTTCCTACAAAGGAGCTGACTGTGTAACCTTCCGTGATCATGGATCCACTACACAGTCTACAATTATAGGAAATTGACTTGTTTGCAATTCAATATATAAAGATAATAAACAACAAACCAATGATAGAAATGTTTATTCTCATTAAAATGAAATTGAAAATAAGTTTATACATCGTCTAAGCACAAATCATTCTTTGATGTATACAAACTCTAACATTATTAACATAACTTGAATTATGCAAAGTGGAGAGTAGTGTAAAAGCTTCATGTAATATCCCGCTATTCTACTAACAGTTATCATATACTGAAAATTCGGAATAAGAAAATTTCGTTGTAAAAGTTCCAAATATCGATTAGCTAATCAATATTAGTAACTATTATTCATGCACGTTATAATTATTGGAATGATGATATATATTAAGTGAGTTAGTTTTGAATCAATAAGATTATTCAAAAAGATGAAACTAAGTAATTCTTGCGTTGCATAATTGGTTTTAGTTCGATATGGTAATTAGAAACTTAGTTCAATTCAAGACTAAGGTTTTAAGAATTATAGAATTATTTATATTAGATGAGTGATTAGTTAATTGGAGAAATTGCAAAGAAAAGATTAATGCTTAAGAAGTTATTATCAATGATATGGTATCTTAGCGACAACTTAAATAACATACTAAGTATTTAAATACAATAAAGTATTATAATGATCTCTTGTATTAAACAAGATATAAAGTATGGTGTTATTTATTCACATAAGGTAAATTGATATATATATATACATATATATATATCTTAGAAATGCAGAATGAAATAAAATAGAAATCCTATATTAGTACTACACGACAACAATGAAGAAAAAAAAAAGTGGGATAATGCCATGTCAATTATTTGTTACAAGAATGTAATAAACAATTAAAAGGTAAATGTAGTAGAGGCCTTTTTACAGCAAGGAATAAGGCTGCAACTGCCACACTCTTTTTCTAAGCAAAAGATTTAATAGGACAGACAAGTGATACAAGTACAAATCAGTAAAGGGAAAAGATGGGAGTGAAAACTGAGCGCAAGGTTCAAGAGAGGAAACAGTCGGCTAGCAGGAAAAAAAAAAAAGTCCAAAGGTTGCTCTAAGCCTTGTTCCATGCCCTGCTCCATGCCTTTTTCCCCTGCAAATTTAAGGGACATACACACCAAAAGTCAATAGATCTCATAAGCAAATCTCATAGCAAATCTCCACAGTACGATGCAGCTTTTCCATC